>CAJHQP010002527.1:0-84233 GCA_905132765.1 Moricandia arvensis
GCCCCATACTGGAAGCGCCCTCCAGAAGGGCCCTCTGCGCACCGATGCCCACGCCACGTACATTGGGAAACTTGCACGGACAGCGCTGAACCCACAGATCCACCGGCAACAGGACCATTCAAAAGCCTCCGATCCGCCAAGTACCAAGGCACTCAAGGGACAGTTAAAGAAGCAACTTGCCTGCATCCCTCAACGCCACGATCTCAATCGACAGCAAACGGTCACAGACCCTGTGCTAGCTTAGAGACTACCTGGAATAGCCGAGCAGTTGCATAAAACGCTGAAGAACTTCTCAGGACTAAGACCGACGCTCCTCCCCAAGACCTCGCAGCACCAACATCTCGCCCATGAAAAGGAAAAAGGGCCAATAAGACACAATACAATAATCATGATGAGGAGAAGAAACATCGCTACCAAAGGTAGAAGAAGGTGATAGATGCGCTCCGATGGCGGAAGCCGAAACGAGGACACTGCCTACCGAATCATTTTAAGGTATCTCCACACCTTACCAACTTGATAAAATACAACCTTGTTTTTCTTTGTTTAATTTTTTGTTTTTATATCCGGTAACCTACCTTCTCTCTTGACTACACAGAGACTGCGTTGTTCGAGTTTGGAGGAGGTACCTGTCTAATCTTTTCATTTTCACTTGTTCGCATAAGCATTGCATTGTACATTCTAAAAAAATACTAAGAAAAGAAAACAACAAAAGAATCATTTAGATTTGCATATTTTCATCGTTAGGATTTGAGTCTAGAAGCATATAGATTGGCATTCATTCTGATATAGGGAGCAAGGATGTTATTGCCTCGTAAAGAACACATGTCTAGAACTCAACATGACACCCTAGTTAAACATATAAGTAGCTTACACATATCTGAAAGACTTGCAAGCTTCGAGCCTTGAAAACTCTTCTCGAAACTGGTTGTTTGATGTGATTGACATTGCTCTTGAAACCAACTCCAAAATGAACTAGGCTTAATGAACTTATTTACCCTGCTTATGGACTCTTGTATACTTGTCATAGATCTCATGCACGTTTGGGTGATCTTTATCTATTATACCACTCTCTAAAAATCCAAATGTCACCATCCCTACCCTTTAACCCCTACCATTCTTTGAGACCGTAATTGAATTTGCTTGAGTGAGGCCTTTTATTGATAGCTTATCATGTGTAATATGTGAGAGTATTGGGAGCGATATTGGCTTGTTTCATCTTTGGTTAGCTATAGGACCTCTTTTGAGCTAGCATTTAGGAATGGGAAGTGTGTTGGTGTTAATAAGCTTTGATCTTAGGGTTTCGAGGTGTGAGAAAAGTGAAAAGAAGATAGCCACTAGGGATCGAAAAAAATTATACTCTAAACAACAAAACCCCAAAGAAAAAAAGAGAGAAAAGAAAAATAAAGAGAAGATGTCCCTAGTTGGTTAAAGAGAGGTTCATTTGGTGAGTGAAAAAGAAAAAAAACAAGAGTTTGAAGTGATGGGAAGGGGTGGAATGATGAGAACAAACCATTGTATGCATGAATTGCTCCTTTCTTAGATAAATTTTGCATAATGTTCAAGCTCCTTTTCCTGAGTGAAGTCGCCAAAGAATTTTGAACCCCTCTTCTATCATAGATAAACCATTTTCACTTACCAAGCCAAGTGATCGAGATCAAGTTTCATTTAGCAGGGATTCACCTTATTTATCTGTCAATGAATGTGAGAGTTGGTGTAAAGACTTGTTGGTTGATAAGCATTGCATCTAGTGTAGAGGCATGAGAGTCCCTTTAGGCCTTGAGAAGATAAAATATACTAAGAGAGCATGCTCATGCTATGTGCTATGTTACCTAGGATGTGAAGTGAAGGCTAGGAAGTGTATCTTTTGGTTCTGAGCTCCCATTTTCAAACCTCTCTCTCTTTCTTGTTTTCAAAAGTTCACTTGAGGACAGTAAAGGACAAGTTCGGGGGACTTGATATCGATCATATTTGCATAGTTTTGGTCATCTCTTTTAAGTGCATTTCAGACATATAGGATATCATTTAGGCATATTTAGGTTGCATTCCATTACATTTGTCTATGTCAGGTATGGGAGATGTTCATTGATGAGTTTGGAGGCAATGGAGGCCAAAGAAGTGGAGTTTGGAGCGAAAGAGGGTGTAGCGACCAGGCGTAGCGACCAGCCTTGGTCGCTACAGACCCACAGGAAGAATCCGGGGACAATAGCGACCAGGCGTAGCGACCAGCCCTGGCGCTACAGACCCACAAGGGATTTGCGGATGCCATAGCGAGCAGCCTTGGTCACTACATACCCACAAGGGCAAATCCGGGGACCATAGCGACCAGGCGTAGCAACCAGCGTAGCGACCAGCCCTGTCGCTACAGTCGTTGAAGCTGCAATTTCTACGGGTCAACCCAGGCTTGTTGGGTTGACCCGATTTGTTTTCAAACTGCTATAAATACTCTTTAAACCTAGTTTTTCAGATTATTCTGGTTTTTATCAGAGACATAGACTACTCTTGGTGAAGAAGATTGAATCTTGAATCCTTTTTGATTAATCTTATTCTGATTCATTGTTTATTCCTGTTCATTAGAAATGATTTACTCTGATTCATCTATGGTTTTTGAGTTCATCATGTTTGCTAGTGAGTAGTCATCTATAGGATCCATGGGTTAGGGTGATCTAGGGTGATTAGGTGATAGGTTAGAAGGTTTAGTGTTGGATTATTCATGTTCTAATGATTATCGCTTGTCTCTAATGCTAGATTAGACTTGATCACTTTAATCTAGATCCCTAGGCAATTTGTACCCGAAAGGTGTTCGACGAAATGTCTGAAACCAAAGCGATAGCTCTCTTTACTTGCTTAACCAATGACAATTGATGTTAGAGGAAGTTTAGATAGTCAATAGACCTACTCTTAATGATTGCTTGATTTAACTAGACCAAAGACATTTGATGTTTAGTGACTGAAAGCAATGAACTTTTATCTTGATAAAAAGCTAGTTTAATGGTACGTCTAGACTGAACCAGATTGTTTTATAACGTTAACCGTCTATCTTAGGTCCAATCACCCAAAGTCAATGCCCTTGCCCATGGGTTCGTGTCCTTCCGATTGATATATAATTCCAGTTTCATACCGTGTTATTTCGTTAACTTCACCCACACATCGTAATTGATTGCACTTAGATTAAGTTTATACTTGCATTCTCATTGCATCATGATCACTTAGGATTGGATTGACACTCATCTATACTACTTTGATTAGGATAGAGTAAAATCCTTTATCAGTGATTAGGGTTTATAGTTTAGTATTTAAGTATTATTGGTGAGTTTGGGATAGAGTTTATTATTTAGGGGTTAGGACATAATTGATATCCTATACTATTTGGTTCATATGGAAAAAACACTCTGATTTAACTGTGGAAAATAACTAGAATACACCATTTATTTCAAGAGTATTCTATTTTTATCCACACATTTATTGAGCACAATAGAAATATATGCGATAACTCCGTATGTGATTGGATGAATTTGGTGTTGTCATTTTCAATAGTGTGTAGTAATTGTTGACCATACCTCATTTCTTTAATGTTATCGAAGGGCCTCATTCACTGATTACTTATACCAATAGAGCGTATAATCGGACATAAAGAAAACTAAATGTTATTGATTACAATATGTCAAAATCAATGTCATTCACTTAACATACTTTCAGATTTTAGCTATTTGGCAAATTAACCCTTAACTATACATGTCATAAAATAATCACTCTATCATACAGAAAATGTACTATATAGGTCATAATTTAATCAATCTCTATATACAAAAATACATTTCTGCATGGAAAAGATGTACTTTTTACACAAAAAAATACATTTTTGGTCAAACATATTCATTCATTAATTTGAAAGGAACCCAAGACTACACATTTGTTTAACCATATATAATAACTGTTTTCTTTCAGACCACTCATAATTATTCACTTTATTCTATTTTTTCTATTGGCATATTTCTTGTAAATTATAGCAGTTTTCAACCCATTGTATATATAGTTGTATTCCAAACATTCGTTTTCATAAGTTAGGGGTAAATTTCTATGCCCAAAGAGATTTATACTAATTTTTTTTTGAGGGGGGGTGACTCATGAGTAGGCTCGTGCACCGTCTTACAATGGGTCGAAAGCAAAAGTTCATATCCGTGTGGTGTATCCAGAAAAAAAACGTGAGGTCCTTACCATTGGGCCACGATGTTCCGGAACAGTCCAAACATTCTTATCTACAAACTCTAAATGATAGAGTTTTCTTTGTGTTCATGAAACAGAGATTGCCACGTGAATAAGATTACTAAGAGTCTTTAATTCAATAAATCGTCGCTTATATATGAGAAGTCAAGTGGAACATAACGGGATTACAAAATAAAGATTTGATGAGGAAGTGATCTCAAATTTAATTTTTAAAATGATGTATGCAAAGCTCAAGGCTTTTGATCCACAACACAGATGGTTTCTTTTGAGAAAGGAATTAGACTGCCATGGTGGCCTACACGGGAAGAATATTGGAGGCCTCAAAAATCAAGGTCATGCACCGCCATATAAGAAGCCTCAGAGTTTTTTTTTTCTTTTTTTGACATCAAAAAAATGTTCTAGTTAGAAGTGGTCTGGGAATTAGAACATAATAGAAACAACCTACAAAAACTAGATTCCTATGGAAAGTCCGGGTGGCCTTTCCTAAAGTGTCTGCAGTCATGTTTTAGGCCCTCAATACATGAATGATCTTGAAGTTTTTGAAACCGTCCTTAATTGCGGCAAACTCAGCTAACTATGTATAAAAGCGTAGCAATGCTCTTAGGTCCTTATCATCAAAATTATGTCTTTGCAATCCATTCCGAAGTACTGGCATGAAGTATGTTGAGTCATATTTTTCATTGTCCATATGAGAATTTCCAGTTCAGAATATAACGAAGACATTAGTCTCATATTGTTCATCAACCCTATAGTTTGAAGAAGTAGAAAACTGGTGTACAATGCCAACTCTTGGGAATTGTCCTTTATTTTTTTGAAAATTTTCTTTTTAAAATTAGGAACTTATTTTGTAAATAATATATAGATTAGCGTCCGAATTTAAAAGTTTATAAAAACATAACTAAAATTTTGGAAAAAGATAATATGAGCAAATGGCCCGTAATTTTTTTAAGACGGTCGGCTGGTGTATCAACTTCAATTTGTTAAGTATTTGTCTTGTGGTAGTATACGCCCAAAGTACAAGAATGTGGAGAAGATCATGAGGCAAATGATAAGGAAGAGTTGTCTCCAAGAGAGAGACATTAACAAAAAATAAGAATGAAGGAACAAACCTATAGTCGAGGTCAAAGAAGATCAATGAAGCTGTGGGAGTTGTTGGATATTCTAATCCATCAGAGATATGGAGGGGATAAAGCGCAACCGGAAAATGTAGCCAATGAAGTCCAAATCCATGACTTAAGCTGAAGAACCAGAGATATTCAAAGCTGAAGATGGAAAAAACCACTTTAGATAAATTAAAAAAGTTCAAAGAAACAAAAAAAGTCCAAAGCTAAAGAAAGCTGAGGTGATGGTTCAGAGAATTAGAGGGCACAAATTGGTGAAAAATGAAGCTGATTAGAAAAGCAAGATCGAAGAAAAATCAAACCAAAGAGATTGCTCCGTAAGAGTGAAAAGGAGCAAGAACCAGTTAGAGCATAACCAAATAGAGAACAAAGGACGATTCCTAAGAGAGAAAGCGAACTGAAGAAGGTTACAGAGTAACTAGAAGAAGACGTGAGGAAATCTCATGGGAAATGAAAAGGAGGGAGATTGCAATGAAAATATGTCAAGAAGGAGACAAATATATTCACACAAGAAGAAACTCTTGAAGATTTCTGTCAAGTGAGAGATAAGAATCACAAAGAGGATTTTAATTAAACTATTCAAGATGGAGTGTTGGAGTTGAATCTTTGATTAAAACCAGCAAAGATAAAGTTTGAGTCTACTGGGATTCGTCAAGGACTTCGCCAGAATTTGGTTAGTGAGATCAAACAAGATCGAATAGGTTAAACCAAGACAAGGACGTCATATTCAAAACAAAATATCACTTTTATGGTGTTATATAAGTTGATAGTCTCTTGAAAATATTACTTTATGGAGTTATGGAAGTTAGAAATATTTCGGAAATACTCTTAATATGTTTATGGAAAGAGTGAGAAGCCCTAATCCAACAAGGTTAATGTAATAAACTCATATTTAATAGGAGCTCGTGTGTGGTCTCTTTTCTCTTATGAAAATAAGTCGAATTGTACGCTTGATATAGAGAGAGAGGTACTTAATCTTGGTTCTTAAGATTATAATGAATTGCCTTTTGCCAGAACCCAAAGACGTAACCATTCGAGGTTAACTTCTAGGTCAAACTAATTCAGCCATTGAATTTTCACAAATTGGTATCAGAGCCTCAGATGGTGTCGATCTCAGGTGATGTCGGCCACAGGTGGTGTCGATGTCAGTGGTGAATGCAAGAATTGTGGTGGATAGTTTTGATGGTAAGGGAGACTTCTCATTATGGAAGAAGATGATGCTAGTGCATCTGCCAGTCCTTAGTTTAGAGGATGTACTAGAAGAAGCTTTGCCACCTTCTGCATCATCAATTAAGGATGAATACAATGATGCATACAAGTAGACATTGGTGAAATATGAAGCTGAAAGGCTTGAAAGATTAGAGAAGGTGATCAATATGATCATTCTCAATGTCGGAAATCATGTGTTAAGAAAATCGAGTTGTGTACTCCAGCTGCTTCTTTATGGTTTACACTGAGAGGTTATATCTTTCCAAGACTACCGAATATAATTCACTTGTGACACCAAATTTTATACATTTAAGATGGTTGATACTTAGACTATGGATGAGTATATCAATGTCTTCTTGAAGATTATGTCTTACATGTCAAGCGTGAATGTAACTATGTCAGAGGAGGTTCAAACGGTTGTGCTCCTCCTGAATTCACTACCTACACGGTTCAACTCTCTCAAGGAAACACTTAAGTATGAGAAGGATATTTTGCCGTTGGAAGAAGTGACAAGTACAGCAAAGTCTATAAATCATGATCTTAAAACTTATAGGGTTTCACATGATGATGTTGAAGGATATTATGCTAGAGGGAAGTCTGAGAAAAAAGATTATGAGAGGAATGATAAATGGATTTCTAGATCAAGCTCAATCTCTAGAATAACCTGCTGATTCTGCAAGAAGCAGGGGCAAAGCAACGACAACAAGAAGTCAAAGATGAGTGGGTTGTGTAACTAGAAGTTACACAACAAGAAGAATAAGAGTAACTAGTTAGTTTCTGAGCTAACTAAGTTAAGTTGGAGTGGTTAAGAGTTGGTAATTGGTGGTAAAAGTGTTAGTAGTTAAAGTAAGTTTTTTTTTTTTTTTTTGGTAAACTTAGTCTAGTGCGTAAAGTAGAGGTATGGACAAGTGAGAGTTGTTAAGTCTAGATTCCATGTAATTGAGTTGTCGTAAGTAGTAAAATTTACTATAAGTTTGTCTGTGTGGTGTTGTAAGAGTAGATACAATTCTAATAAAAAGAGTTGAAGAAACGTGACAATGTAGACAACTAAAGTGTTCCCTCTTTTCTCTACAAGAAAAAGAGTGTGTGTGTGAGAAAGTAAGAAAATTAAAAATAAAGAATGAAGAAGAGAATCTCATCGTGTGAGAACAGAGAAAACCAGAGAAGGAGCACTCCAACAGTACAAGCAAAAGTTCAAGAGAAAGGGACACTTGGTTAGTAACCAAAAAGATGCCTCAAATCAAGAGAAAATGTTGAATATTTCAAACTCTGAGATGGCTAATACGCATACGATGAGAGCAGCAAGGATAACCGAATGTTGTTCCAAGGGAACAATAGATTCAAATTTGACAACAATAGTAGTAACCAGTTTGATTCTCCACTGTTGAATATCACATTATTCCAGGGTATACAAAATCTGCAAAACACACATGGGTTTTAATCATAGTTCATGTGATAAGGTTCTTTATCAGTTTTTCTATCAAAATAAATTCTGTTTTTCAAAAATAAACTTATATGTTTCAAATATAATGAAATTTAAATTCTAATTTAACGAAGTGAATTTTTTGCTTCATTTGGAGAAGAAAGATGTTGTAAACGGTCAAAGGAAAAGCTAGTTTGGCTCCCTCGTCTGTATCATCAAACAAAACCCTAACCTCATACTTCCTCCGTTTTTTTTATTTGACGTTCTAGGATTATGCACGTAGATTAAGAAACACTTAATTTTTTATCATTTTCTAAACAAAAACATCATTAATTGTTTACCTAACCACAATACAACCAATAATAAAATAGGAGCTATTATATCATTAGTTATCTAATATTAATTACTAATAAATTTTACATAGAAAATTGAAAACGTCAAATAATTTAGAACAAAAAATTTTCCCTAAAACGTCAATTAAAAAAAAACGGAGGGAGTATATTCTTCCTCCAGTGTCCTGCTGTCTCCGCACTGCCGCCCGTGATCGCCTCATTTCCTCTCTTTCTTTTCTCTTTAGCCATTTCTTTCCCTCTTATATCCTCTCTATTATGCCGAAACTCTAAAGAAGCTAGCGAATCTTAGAGCTTCAGATTTGGGGCTCTGGTTTTGTTTCTTCCTAAAGCCAGTCTACTCCGGTGTTAGGGCGAGGTCTGCAATACAAGGGGGTGCCGTTCCGTCGGCGTTTAGGATGGATAGAATCGTCTCACCGATTTTTATATATGTTTTGGTTGACTCAGTTCTTTCCTGTGTAGGTGAAGCGTGGAAGTTGATTGATATATGGTATTTTTGACACATTTTATATATGTTTTCTAAAGTGTTTTCAGATCTTTATCTAGTATTTCTAATCTATTTTTAGTGAATAGAGCAGAATCTTGATTGGTCCCCATATTTAAGGAAACCAAGACATTATTTCAAAATTTGCCCTAGTTTCCTATCTTTTTAACCTAGCCGAATGTGGTCCCCATCTATCTTCTTTTTCTCTTCTCTTTATTTTATACGCTAGTTTTACATAAGAACCAGACCTTAGAACTTTTGATTTTGGCGATTTGTTACCTTGTAAAGGGAGAAGGATCTACTCTCTCTCGTTCGAGAAGAACTCAGGAACCATATTTCTATTTTATTGCAGTTGTATTTCATGTTTCATTCAGTCCCTATCTCTGTGTTCCCTGGTTCCATGGCTGAGTAGTTGGCATGTTAGGTTTAGGGTGTTAGGGATCATGGATTAATGAGCTAGACACAAAAAAGGTTGTTATTCTTTGAATCTCTATCTATTGTTGATCTTACTGCTTGTGTTGAAATGACCATTTTGCATGTGAATATAGGTTTAATATAATCATCAAAAGTGTTTTAGGTTGCTAGAAAAAACATAGATAGGTTATTTTTCCTTAGCCAACGAAAGATGATATTAAGGCAAATCGTGAACCTATTGAATTCGAGCTAAATTCTTGTCATCATTCTCTAGTCCAAACAACATTTTAGGCATTAGGATTGCTTGACAAATTGGTATACACCACGACAGTGGGTTTATCTAACCTTGTTGTTCAAGTTCTAGATTGACTCGTATTGTCTTTCATGAATAGTTGTGTAGCTCATGATCCTAAGTATCCCGATGAATACCTTGAACCTGGCTCTTTTATAATCTGAAACCAAGCCAACTCTTTTACTTGCTTTATTTCAATTATTTTATTTGCATTTAATCAATTTTTTTTAGCTTGATATTGATCCCATAGAAATAAAATGTAAGAACGGTCCTATGGAATTGAATCTCAATTACTACATCTACAATGTTAGCTTGCAGTAGATAAAACACAATTTTAGTGTATCAATGACTACCGAAGAGAATGCCCTCACCATGGATTTGATGATGATTCACCCTGGTCATTTTTTATGATGGAGTTGATTAGGAACTCCGAAGTACTCTGAACTTGCAAGCAAGGGTGACTTCATGCCTCAGACAACTAAGGGAGAATTTGAAATGATTGAGAACATGACATCTAGCTCATCCAATAATAATCAGGAGAGCGACCGCTCCAAGAAATTAAACAATATTGATGCTCAAAATATAGACGAGTTAACAACCAAGGTTGATCATCTGCTTAAGAACAACCAAGGGAAAATCTACATCATAGAGAAGCTACAGCTGAGCAAATTCAAATCACTCAATCAACTGCTCCAGATATTGAAACGCCAGCAGATGGTCAAAAGGAGGTTAGCTATGTGAAAAACCAAGTGTATAACCAGAACATGGTATACAATCAGAACACCACCGATCAAAACACCTAGACACAAGGATTTGGATACCAAAGGAGTTTTCTGTAAGGATTCTAGGGTAAAACCTCTGTTTTCAATCAGGCACATAACCGGTTCGTGGATAAGAATCAGTACCAGCAGACTCCGCAGAGCAACCAGCAAGCTGCTCCAGCTACCGCGAGTGGTTTGCAAGAAGAGATGAAAAACCTCAACATCATGATGCAGCAGATGCTCCAAAACCAGCAGGTTCAGGTCAAGTCACTGGATCAGGTTACCAGAAACATCAACACCAAGATGGACAACATGTTCACCGAGCTGAATACAAAATATGATACTGTGAGCAATCATATGCATAGAATTGATGTTCAGCTTTCTCAAACAGTTGAGCGTGTCAAGAGGCAGCAAGGGACGCTCCCTGGAAAAACAAATAAAAATCCAATGGCTGAGCACTGTAATCTAATAGAGCAATTGTTTGTTGAGACTGCTTTAAGCCCAAAATAAAGAACCGAGCAGCTTGTTAGCTCTGAAGCGATTGCTCATAGCAAACCTGCTGGTTCTCCACCAGCTCGAGTCTATGTTCCTACGGATCCCCATCCCGGTCCACCTTGACATCTAATGGATCCATTAGTGCTGAGCAGCTGGCTGGATTTAGGAAGATGGTTAGAAAGCTTCTTAAAAAGATCTCATGTGAACATGCTTGGGAGATTCGAACATTGCATAATTTCTTCAAAAATTGTAGAGAGACTCAAGAGAAAATTAAGGCACTCATTTTTTAAGCATCGACACCATCAATGAAGGTATCGCCTAAGGTTGATGACCCTGGAAATTTTTCTTTTCCATGTTCCATCGCTAGAGTTGAATTCAACGAAGTTCTTTGTGACTGTGGGTCTAGTGTAAATCTTGTCTCGAAGGCGATTGTAGATGAGCTCGGGATTTTGGATGTTGTGCCTTCTAATCTGACTCTGGATTTTGTAAACTCTTCCACAACAGTCCCTTATGGCACCATTAGCAGCCTTCGTTTCCAAGTAGGGGACTATATTCTTCATACTAAATTTCAGGTTGTTGAGATGAGCAAAGATTATGATATGCCTTTGATCTTTGGAAGACCCTTTATGGTTACAGTGGGAGCAATCATCGATTGCCTAATAAGAAAGTCTCCTTCTCCAACATCAATAAAGAGTTCTTTGCTGGAAAACGCAAGGAAGTTCAGATTTTTCAAATCCTAGAGATTCAGCCGAGGTGAGCGCGTGATTGGCAACTTAGTAGTTAATATTTTTTTTATTATAATTGGATTGTTAGGATGAAGATTATATGTTAGAAGATTTTTTATGGAAATTTCATTCTTCGAGGTGGTTCTCAAGGACTTCGAGTTCGTTCATAGAATATTTATATGTTAGATTGCATGTGATAATGTTATGTTTCATTGTTTTGTTTATATGAACAATTTAGAATTGACCCTGAACGAGTAGGTATAATAAATAGAAAATGATATATAAACAGATTGAGAATTGAAGTAATTGAAGGAAAATATGAGATTATATGAACGTGATTTAATTAAGGAAGTATGTTTTGGCTTCGGACCGTGTAGGTTGGCTTTGGTCGTTATGGACCTTCCGGTTGGTTGGCTTCGGCCGCAAGTTTGGCTACGATAGCAGGTTGGCTACGGCCGCAGGTTTGGATATCGCCGCAGGTTTGGCTATGGCTGCAAGTTTGGCCACGACCGCAGGTTGGCTACAGCCGCAGGTTTGGCTACAGCCGCAGGTTTGGCTACAGGCCCAAGTTTGGCTACGACCACAGGTTTGGCTACGGCAGCACGTTTGGCTACGGCCGCAGGTTGATGAACCTTTGGGTCAGAATGTTAGAAAATGATCAACTAAAGGAATGAAAGAGCCGGATGTTAGGTTGTTAGTTTGAATGCATGAAAATGAATAAGTAATAGGAAAAAATGGCTATGTAAGAAATGATGTAAAACGGAATGTTAGGTTGATAGAATGGAATTGCTATGTTGTTAGAATGGAAAGTAAAATTTGATTACTTGATTATTAATTTTCATTTCGGCGGTTTTGAGCGTTCTCGCTGAGTAATTTTGTAAACTCATGCCTCCTTTTGCGGTTGCAGGTAAGGTTGATTGTGTGGACCGGATGACGAGGCTATAAAGACCATCGGGAAAGGGTATTTTGAACATGGGTAATGTTTGGGAAGTTTTATAATGATATTCTTCTTGTAGACAAAAACATGTTAAGTATTTAGTCTCGTATTTCATTAATAAAGTGGCAATGTTTCTTTGTTCCATTGTTAAATTTGACTCGATCTTTACTTACAATTTTCTACGTGTTTTCCAAATATTTTTGGGTTGGGGTGTTTCAATTTGGTATCAGAGCGGGGTAGGCCAGTCAGTTATGTCCTGGATGGCCGCTTTTCAAAAATGGGATTTGTGGGTAAAGGTGAAAAGGAACCGATGGTCTATGTCTCGCGTGAAAGATGTGATGTATGATTTTCTAAATTATATGTTAGTATGTGTTTATTAGTATATTTCTTAGAAAATGGCTAAGAGAATATGTGGTCAAGATTTTGCAGGAAGTTAGTGAAAACTAACTTATGTCTTGCTAAGGATGAAAAAAATTCGACTATCGGATTTTTCATATGGTATTCAATGAAGGTATCAGGATGGTTCAGTCAATAAGTAAATATTCTTAAATTCGTGTGAGATGGTTTAAGATATGCCAGCGTTAGTGAAGGTGTGGATACGATGGTAGAATGTACAAAGCAATAGTCGACATTGAGTTCTTGTTGAGTAACTGGCAAGCTAGGACTGTGAGAGATGCTAACTTAATTCTTGTCAAGAATGAAGGAAGTTAGTGTCTCATGGAATTATGAAGTGTTGGATGTTATTTTGGTGGTGTTGCACACTTGATGGAAGCTTAATGGATCGATGAAAGTGCAACAAGGACGGGTGGTTACTAGAACGTGGTACCATGGGTACACAAAATGAATGTAAGGATGAATTCAATCGGCTTGTTAGTGGCGTGGTGGTGAATGCCAAACTTTTTTAGACTATGGGTGTCGCATTCTTTGTGTGTCAAGAAATTTGCCAACATTGGTCACATAAGAATGGGTTCGAGGAAGAAATCAGATTCGGTCATGCATCATACATGGAGATTTTCAAGTCGCATGTCATTTATCAAGATGTTTCAATGATGGTGAAGAGTGAGGACATATTTAATAACTTGATCGTGTTACCAGATAACTGGTCAAAGCAATTCTTGGAATTGACTGGTTGGATCAATATTGAGTTAACATGGATTGGAAAATTGCTAAGGTAGCAAAACGAGAAGAAAGAAAACTGGTATTTCAGAAAAATGAGGAAGAAATTTGAGATTTCAATAGAACAAGAACGGAACAGATGATTGAGAAGAAGTTTGAATTATTCTTAGGACCATCACAGATGCAGAAGTTGAGAAAAGAGAGGTATTGGTAGAGTGTCTATGGGAGCTAGGTTTCCAAGGAAGTTAAGCAGGTAGAGTTATCATAGAAACGTGATTTGGATTCATTAGTGCAGTGTCCGAGGAAACTGTTGATAGAATCAAGGAAAGGTTACAACTACTGAAATTGGTCGAGGACGAAGGATCCAACAAAATCTGAAACTTTGTTGGATTAGTGTGTAACAGTCACCATTAATAAAGAGATTTGTACGTTGGTTCAACAAATTAAGGGTTTGGTGGTAAAGAATGTGAAGTATGGTGGACGACATACAACAAGGAAAGTTTTGCGGTTCAAGAAGAATGCATATGGGTATGTTGGTGTTAGTGCAATCTAAATAGGAGTGTTTTTGCATGGATGCATCTAAGCTCAGAATTAGTTGTTTTATGAATGTGCTATCACGTATTCAACTTCACGATTGGGGAAGCAAAAGTATTGCATGCAACACTAAATATGTTGTGAATGAAGGCCTTTACGGATAATTGCAATGAGTGGGGTGAGAAATCAGGTGATCAAGTTGACTTACAAACGATCTTATCCGTCTGGAGAGTATGTGGCGCTCCTGTGTTTTGGGATTCTGAATGAAACCTAGAAGGAGGCATTTGTGGTTGGCATATTTGGTTGCATCAATGAAGGTGACTCGAGTAACAAAATGTTTCGTCATGTAGGACCAAAGTGGGAGAGGAATGCAATCTCAAGTTAGAAGTTATTGAGGGAAACTGGAATATAGGAAAGCAAAGATTAGTTCCAGTAAGTGGTTGGAGTGAGTGGAAGCAACATACATGCATCGTGTCCATAGTTGTTTTAGTCTCTAGTTATTCAGCAGTTGGTCAAGACTAAATTCGAGGACGAATTTGTTTTAAGTGGAGGAGAGTTGTAACGAACCGCTCCCGAAGTAGCTTTAAATTCAAAAGAAATAAATCGCGAGAGGTTTAATTCTACAAGGAGAGTATTTTTCTAAGTGTGGAGACACTTGTATTCATGAAGATTGGAAGAATAGGCTGTGTTTTGACTAAGTGTAGGATCATTAGTGAGTTCATGAAACGTATCTGGAATGGGCTGAGTGACGGAAAACGATCATGGAATTGTAAGAGCATAAGTAAGGAAAGATCAAGACCGTAAGGATAATTAAGGAATGTTCAACTACTAGACAATCCGGGTCCTAAGTAAGGAAAGATCGAGTAGCTAACATTGCGGAATTATACAAAAGGAAGGCCGGATCTGCAGGACTCATAAAAGTAAATAATCGTAGAGATTAATCAAGACACTGATGGTAATCTTTTACCAAGCCCAATAAGGAAATTGGCATTAAGTGTCTAGCTTGCTGGGGAAGTTTGAGAAATCTTATATAAGGACTCCTTGAGCTCTCTTCTTACAAACAGCCAAGAAAAAGAGTTTAGAGAGAAGTAAGAGCATGAACGAGTTGGTAGAGAGAGACGTTTGAGAAGAGGGATCAAAGGAGGAGGAGCTAAAGAGTTCTTCGCTGCAAAACGCAAGGAAGTTCAAATTCTTTGAATCCTAGAGATTCAGACAAGGTGAGGGTGTGATTAGCAACTTAATAGTTAGTATTTTTTATCACAGTTGAATTGTTAGGATGAAGAATACACATTAGAAGAATTGTTTATGGAAATTTCGTTCTTTGAGGTGGTTCTCAAGGATCGAACGTTCATGCGTTCATAGAATGGAATTGCTAGGTTGTTAGAACTGAACGTGGAATTTGATTGATTGATTATTAAGTTTCATTTTGGCGTTTTGATCGTTCTCACTGAATAATTTTGTATATTCATGCCTTTTTTTGTGGATGCAGGTAAGGTTAATTGTTTGGACCGAAGCGTGAGGCTATAAAGACCATCGGGAAAGGGTATTTTGAACTTGGGTAATGTTTGAGGAGTTTTATAAATATATTCTTCTTGTAAACAAAAAGATGTTCAGTATTTAGTCTCGTATTTCATTAATAAACTAGCAAATTTTTCTTTATTCCATTGTTAAAATTTGACTCGATCTTACCTTAAAATTTTCTACGTGTTTTTCAAATATTTTTGGTTTGGTGTTTCACTGTCCCCACCAGATTTCCCACACTACATGCCTTCTGCATCTCAGTGGTTTGTGGAGAGAAGCTGAAGGTTGTTCATAAGCAGGAGCTTGGCGAAAAGAGTGAGATGAGAAGTCTTGGATGGAGATCCTCACACTGATACCAAGAAACTTGAAGGATATGCAAAAGTGAAAGAAAGGTTCAGAGAAAAAAGATCAAAGGTGATCCTACAATGAAATTGATACCTCGCATGTGTGATGAGAACTCCATTGAGTATGAGGTAAAGTGAAAAGGTACCTTTAAACCATTCTCTAAAGTCGGAGCTATTCTCACACATGAGCTAAAAGAAAAAGGGGAAGTTTCTGTAAAAAGGTTGTTGAGTAGAGTTTTGAAGCTGAACATGTCTGATTGTGGAGCTTGTTTTGAAACAAGCACTAATGCTCAACCCGAATGAGCCCTATCACAAAGTCAAGCTAGTGACTTAAACCAAGCGCTTGGTGGGATTCAACCCACTGGTAAGTGTAAATATCGTTAGGATTTGTTTTTACTTATTTTTGGTTTTAGTTTATTGAGTCTCAGATCAAAAATCAGAAAACTCCGAGATACTTCATTAATTTTGGGTTTCGGAAACGGAGCACACTTCCCTTTGAAAGGAGCGGCTTCTTTAGGCAGAGATTTGACGATAGAGCACCCACAATTTTCAAGAGCAACTGCTCCATGCAGGTAAGTATCGTGACCAAAAAAAATTCATATTCTTGTTTACACCTTCTCTCTGATTTATTCTCACATCAGGGATGGTGTGAAGTAAATCTGGGGGAGGGTCTTCGTTGTTTACTAACTCGTTTCTTTCTTTTGAGTCAGTTTGAGTCAGTTTTTAGGACAGAGTCAATCAAAAATTTATGGGAATTAAGACTTTATTTTGTGATGTTAATTAACCACCCTAGTGCTTCAGCTATCTTATTTAGTGACCGTAGCAGTAACAAAAGACACACGTGTGGACCTGGAAGACCCTAACATTATCTCATTTGGTTTCCAGAAGATTTCGGCTTGTCGAGGTTACACTGAAAGTCTTCTTGTTATGGGCATTAGATCATGGAAACGAGAATACACTCAGGACTTCTTATTCTTTTCTATCCATCTTGCTGATCTTGAGTGGCTAACTCATCTTTAGCTAGTTCCCACCCTGCACCTAAGTCTTTATTCCACCTTCATGCGTTTGTTTTTCAGTGTTATATGTGCATATGTGCAAAAAAAGTGGGAGAGGAAAGGATCGACGCAGCCTCTTACTCGTTACTGCTGCAGAAAATCAAACTAGTGAAGGGGAGCAGACAAATAAGCAGAGCAGCTACTCCATTGCTAGTTTCTCGTTATAGTAGGTGGAGAACCAGAATGGTTGCCCAATCAGAACTACCAGTGGCATATTAGAACTGTCATGTGTTACCTCTTTCTTCGTCACGTCGCCAATATCTTCTTACTCATGTTAAAAAACTATCAGAATAAGGGATGGATAAGGGGAAGAATTCAAAGAAACATGAGCCATTGGAAGGTTGAGAAAAAGAGTGGGTACCGAGTTGAAAGAACAAGGAGCATGCGGATGATCGGAGAAATTGTTCCAGAGAGAGAAAGAGAGCAGGCAAAAACGAGTATAGGTTGTGGACATCAATGGATCTATCCTCTCTTGCAATTCTGTGTGTTATCATGCATCCTCTACAAAGAAATGGTAACCCCTAAACACTCATATCTCCACCATAAAATGGCATGTTTTACACTTAAAATCGTCTACCCTGACTAATACATGTAATAAGAAGCTCACGACACTCTTAATTGAATGTAAGAAGTTTTGTCTGGAAGGTGTGACTTTTCAGGTTTGAGATATAGAGTATGGAGCCAATTTGAACAATAGTCAGTGGGAGTTTCAGTAAGGGTGTTCTGTCCTAGTTTTATTAGTTGTATGTTTCAGAGATTCGTGGTTAAAGTATGGTTGACGAAAATATGAGAGTTCCCACACTTTCAAACCTCTCCATGTTTTTGATACTTGACATTTTTTTAGGACAAACAAAGATCTAAGTCTGGGGGAACTGATATATAGTTTTTGACTACATATGTTTTCAAAAGTGTTTTCAGGTCTTTATCGAGTCTTTCTAATCCATTTTGAGTTAATTTAGGTCTGGAGTAGGCATGGAGGCCCTTGGAGAGATATAAGAGGAAATGAGTCATACTTGGTGTTTCCCGCGCAAAAACCCAACGGAGCAACCTGATGGGTTTTCCCGAACGAGCAAATCATCCTCTTGATTGCTCCCGATATTTAAGGAAACCAAGACACTATTTCGGGATTTTCCTTAGTTTCCTATCTTTTTATCCCAGCCGCATGTGCCCTCCATATATCTTCTTTTTCATTTCCATTTACTTTCTACATTAGTTTTTACACAAGAACCAGACCTTAGAGCTTTTGATTTTGGTGATTTGCTACCTTGTAAAGGAAGAAGGATCTCTCTCTCGTTTGAGAAGAACTCTTGAACCATAATTCTATTTTATTGCAGTCGTATTGCATGTTTCATTCAGTCTCTATCTCTGTGGTCCCTGGTTCCATGGCTGATTAGTCGGCTTGTTAGGTTTAGGGTGTTAGGGATCATGGATCAATGAGCTAGACACAAAAAAGATTATTATTTTTTGAATCTCTATTTATTGCTGATCTTAATGTCTGTGTTAAATTGGCTATTTAGCATATGAATATATGTTTAATCTAATCATCAAAAAGTGTTTTAGGTTGCTAGAAAAAACACAGATACGCGATTTGTCTTTAGACAACGAAAGCTAGTGTTAAGGCAAATCGTGAACCAATTGAACCCGAGCTTAATGTGTGTCATCATTCTCTAATCCAAATGAAAGTTTAAACATTAGGATTGCTTGATAAATTGGTATACACCACGAAAGTGGGTTTATTTAACCTTGTTTTTCAAGTTCCAGATTGACTCGTATTGTCTTTCCTGAATAGTTGTGTAGCTCATGATCCTAAGTATCCAGATGAATCACCTTGAATCTAGCTCTTTTATAATGTGAAACTAAACCACAACTCTGTTACTTGCTTTATTTTAATTATTTTATTTGCATTTAATTGATTTGTTTTTGCTTGATATTGATCTTATAAAAATAAAGTGTAAGAATGAACCTCTTGAATTGAATTTCAATTACTACTCTACACTGTTAGTTTCCATTATATAACACACATTTTTAGTGTATCATTGATCAGCAGCCTCTCCTGGTCATGATTTGCTTGTCAGTGTTCTCGCTAGTGTGGAGTAGTGGTTTTCAGCTCTCAGCGTTGGTGTAATGCCTTGGTGTCTCGGCGTTGGAGGAGCACTCTTTTGCTCTCAATGCGGACTCCAAAGGTTTTTCTTCTTCTAGGCGTGCGACAGTGATTATTCTCCTTCCAATGTCAGTGGGAGTCTCAGGACGGCGCATGTTTACTTCCTGGTTCCGTTCTACCGCGTGGAAAAGTTTAGTGCTCTTGTGTCGGAAATCATTTAGGTTCCTTTGATCTTTGGCTTGTCCTTTCTCCGGCTATGGAAATAAGAGCCATATATCCTAGATTTTTGGTTTCAAGCTTTAAGAAGCAGAGTTCAATTCCTTTCCTGGAGATCACCGTTCTACCACCGGTGGTTTATCTTGCTCATTAAAAGATTCTTCCTCTAGTTCTTAGAGAAGACTCGCGTAGGGAGTTTCTTGTTCTTCGTGAGTCACCGAAGGCTCGAATCTCCTCCGTGGCGGCACATGTTGGTTCTCCTCCCTAGTGTTGGAACGACATCATTTGACATGCTTCGAAAGGGTGGGAAATTATTGATTATTATAGGTACTATTCTCTCATTTTCATAACAGTTAAACTCATCCCAATTACTAGGTACAATCGAGAGAAGTGTCTAGTGATTCTAAGTGAACCAATCGAATCTTGTCGTTTAATGCTTGACTAAGAAAGCCATCGATCGACGGTCATTCCGAATTTGCCCACAAAAGTTGAAAACTCTGAGCTTAGCCATAGGATAGATATTATTTATGATATCTTTTCTAACTGAATTCGTGTTCTATGATTGAAAACCCACTGGCTTTTATCCATTATAATTCACTACCTGAAAACCCTAGATGTAGCTTTTTTCTTTAATTGCTTACAAACCAACTATTTCCTTGTTACTTATTCTAAATCTTATTAATTTCCTAGTATAACTAAGTTGATTATCAAATATATTGTGTGTCATCGCTCTCTGTGGTTTTGATCCCTAAGTACTATAGATGAACCTCTTATTTAAGAGAGTAATTAGTAGCTCTAGGATAATTTGAGCATGTATCAAATTTGGTGTCGTTGCCGTGAAGCAAGGATCGCCATTAGATTTGTTTTGCAAGTTTTGTTTAAGTTTTTTTCAGTTTACTTACAAATTTTTTTTTCTTGTCTTTCAGTTGCATGTCCAGCATTACCAGAAGCAACAAGGAAAAAGAACTAATTTTCTTAGACCCAGTTGGGCATGGACGTTTGGGAGCTCCGTTGGTTTCGGTTCGGATAATTCGGATTTTCGAATTTTCGATACTATGCTCATAAGTTCCATTTGGGTTTTACTAATTATCGGGGTCGGGTTCGGTTTTGAAATAGGATTGTAATCAATGTTTGGGATCGTCCAAAACTATTTTTTTTAACTTGAAAAAGTTGACAATTTCTTAAAAAAAAATCTATAAATTGTACACAAAGCTAATTAAAAATTAGCTAAAATATCTCAACTAACTAAAGAGTATTGAAAATAACAAATGAAATAAACTATAAAATATTTTAAATACCATAAAATATCTAAATTACCTTAAAATATATAAATACATTTACATATTTAACTAATTTTGGATATTTTTGGATTCTAGTTCGGATTTCGGTTTGGTTCGGGTTATACCCAAACCCCAAAGTACTAGGCTCATAAGTCCCATTCGGGTTTTTTTGTATAAAGGTTCGGATCCGGTTTTGTTTTTTTTTTGGTTTGGGTTTAAGTGGGTACTTCGGCTTGGGGTTAAAATGCCCAGGCATAGACCATGTAGCCATCAAACGTAGCATACGCAAGGAGAAGCGAGACACCAATACTTCTTCGTCCATCGACACTCATCTGTTGGAATCGATCAACACCAATACTGAGACATTGATCATCGGTGATTCCCGAGAGGAGATATTTGTTATGCTGATCGTGACTAGGAATGAGAGAGGGTACATGTATGACCTCGAAGGTCATCTGCGTAATGCAATAGGTCAGAGAATTGATGATCAGGGGATTGTAATCCCTGAACCAGAAGAAGTTGATGTAGCTCAAGCTAGAGCTGAAGCCCATGTTGTTCAACCCAGAACATTGGCTTATTGCAATCGTCCAAATCAATTTTATGCCAACAGATCTGGTATTCGTCCTCCATCTTTCCATAGGAACGATTTTGAGTTGAAGCCAGCCTAATTCACACTTGTGGCACATACACCATTTCATGGTCATTCTCATGAGAACCCTATGGATCACTTGGAACAATTCGAGAATTTTGTGTCTGCCATCAAGGCTAATGGAGTCCATGCTGAAATGCTTCATATTGGTTTAAACAGCTACCACCATGATCTCTTACATCCTCGACAGACATCAAAAACGCATTCCTGCGCAATTTCTTTGATGATGCTAGAGCTGAGGATTTGAGGAGCAGAATTGCTACATCCACACAAGAACCTGCAAAGTCTTTCAGAAATCCTCGATCATATTCAAATCCTACCAAAGAGATTGTCCACACCATGGATTCAATGAGGTGCAACTTATCATCACTTTTCCCTAAGGTATTGAGTTGTCATACAAGATGGCTTTTGATAGGGCATGATATTTACCACTATTGTGCCATGATATTAGCCCTATTTGGAGTCTATTATATGTTTCTGGAGTATGTTTTAGAGTATTTTCAGGTTCAGGTACGTTCTGGAAAAATTTGGTGATCCTAGAGCTTTTAGAGATGCAGAACTGCGCAGATGCATCAGATGTTTAGTTATGGATGGAGAACTTCCCATGGTGAGATTGAGATGATATTTGGGACAGAAGATAGAAATTTGAGTTAGATTTCAAATTCCACCAGTTTGAGGTCCATCGGACATTTAGATCTAAAGTTATGCATGATTTACTGGAGAGAGTGGTCTATCTGCCTTGTGAGAGTAAGCTGTCGAGAAGATGAATGAGTTTCGATCGATGGCACAACCTTGGGGTCAATCGACGGTGATCCCAGAAGACAGGCCCGACTTGTTTTATGGCCGACATAAGCCCAGAAGCTATCACAAATTACCAAAATGCCATGGACGACCTAAAATCTTATTTATATGTTTTCTAAGTCATTGTTGACGGCTACGCTTGAAACGCTTACCAAGATTTATTTTATCTATTGTTCTAGGGTTAGGAGAGAAGGGATGAACTCCTTCAGAGTCCTCCTGGAACTTCTTTGATTCTTTATTTGATTTATATTCTATATCTATTCTTTTCATCTATGATTTTAGTGACAAAGATCATGTCTGAGTAGATCTCTTGTTAGGTTTAGGGTTTATTAGTGGTATTGATGGATTAGGCAAATAATAGAATTGCTAGGGTGATCATCAGATCTATCATAGAATTATGTTTATTGCTTGTGTTCTAGAGTAGCTAACTAGAACCCTGATCATAGGATAGTTAGGTGAAAGCGAGAGCATGGTCTACCACCTCAATTAATCCTATTGAGCTTGGTTGATAGAAACAAACGAGAGTTGATTTAGTGAATTTAGTGAACTTATCGAATTAGGTCATAAAGCTTGACTCAATATACCACCGATCGACGCAAGATCATTTATATCGATCGCGGTCATTCCGTGTCAACAAGCGAGAGCTGAGACATCGGACTTAGTCAATAGATTACACTCGCAGTGAGAGCATGTCATCTTTTACATTAGATATTGAGTTCCATGATTAATACCCTTGGCTTCTATCCTCTATAATCCACTTGCCTAAACCCTATAGCTATTATTATTATTGCTTACTTACCAATCAATCAATTATCTGCTATTGTTTATTTACTGCCTAATAATATATTTTCCTAGCTTAATCGCGATTGTATTGAGTTTATTGTATGCTCACGCTCCCTGTGGATTCGATCCCTAAATACTACAATTTAACCTCTGTTGGCAATATAGTTCGTAGGGTTAATTTGATAGAGTTGCACTGAAATACATAAAAACTCTTCTGTCAAATTTGGCGCCGTTTCCGAGGAGCAAGGATTCGCAATTGGACTCAGTTTGTTTGATTTAGTCTAGGTATTTTCTATATTAGTTTACTTACATAAAAAAATTCATGTGTTTCCGGTACATACATATTAGTACCAGGAAGAAATGAGGAGAGGATTTTTGGGTTCTTCAAAAAATGGAACCTTCTGATTCACGCATGATCCATAAGTTTATGAGGGCAGTCGACACCCTCCAAGCAGTGATTGCTAGCAAAGAGAAGTGAGCATTGATCGACACCAATACTTCACCGTCGATCGATTTTTAACATCATGACGTCAATCGATTTTAACATCATGACATCGATCGACACCCACACTTCATCGTCAATCGATACTACTTGCGAGAAGATAGAGAAGGTCGAAGTACTCATACTGAGAGTTGACAAGAATGGCATCTTACGAGACGAAAGAGGTCGTGCGCATAACAGGCACTTAGATTCATGCACATGTGACTACAATCCCTGATACTACTGTTGTTGCTGTGAATTCTGGGATTGAACGACAAAAGGCACTTAGAGACTACAACAGGCCTGAGGATTTCTACGCCAAAAGTTATGTGATGCATTGGTCCGGCACCACAGAGGAATGTCTTTGAGCTGAATTCTACATATATCTCTCTTGTGGGTCAGCATCCCATTCATGGTCTTTCTCATGAATGTCCCAGTAACCACCTTGAATCGTTCGATGATTTAGCGTCAACCCTTTAGTGCAATGGAGTCTCTAAATATTATTACATCTGCAAACTATCCCCATACTCTCTTGCTGGAGAAGCAGCATGTTGGTTCAAGAGGTTACCACCAGGATCTCTCACTACTTGGAATGACATCACGAACGCCTTCCTCACCAACTTTCTCTATGATATTGAAGCAAATATGAGATCGAGATGGAATCTATGTTGAGATATATGGTAAAGGAAGAAGAAGAAGAAGATGGATATGGAGAACTGAGCAGAGTAGAAGAAGCCGATATTAGTGATCCGACTTCAGCATCGATCGACACTAAGACTTCAAAGTCGATCGATGTTAAGACCTCAGCATCAATCGACGGAACTTGCGAGAAGACAGAGGGAAATTGAAATTCTTATACTTAAGGATGATGAGAATGGGATCTTACGAGACAAAGAAGGTCGTCCTCGCAACAGTATAAGACAACTGATTAATGCACAAGGAGCTGTGATCCCTGATGTCATTGTTGTTGCTGAGATAAATGACTTCCAGTTGACCCGTGAATGGTATGATTGGGCAGCTCATAACTCTTTTCAGGGTTTTCCTCATGAAGATCCGAAGGAACACATCGAAGAACTTGTGGATCTAGTCTCAAGGAGCGAGCATAATGAATTGTCTGAATACCACATGCCCTGATCTTCCATATTCTATCTCTAGCAATGCATTTAGATGGTTCAGTCAACTGCAGCCAGAATCTCTAATATGTTGGGAGGACATTAAAGCACTTTTCTCAGCAAACTTCTCATTGATGCTGCAGCAGCTCGACAAAACAAGATTGATGATATGCTGGACATGATGGTTAAAGGCCGAGAGAATGAGCTGATGTTTAAATTCATTCAGATGTTGGGTGTTTCTTATAGTGAAACGGATGGAAAATGTGAAACACTGAACATTCGCGCAAAAGAAGCCAGATAATCAGGTTCAACAAACATATAAGGTTACACGGAAAGGTGATGAACATCATGGATCTGATCCGAGTAGAGCAGAAGAAGTTGATATTAGTAATTCGACCTCAGCATCGATCGACACTATGACCTCAACGTCGATCGACACCATGACCTCAACCGATCAACACCACCACCTCCGCATCGATCGACACAAAATCTTATTGTCAATCAACATCTATCAAAACCCCTGAAAGATCTCGTTGTACTCAGGACATTGCAGACTTGACACTAGAGAGCACTGATGTATCAAGTTGTTATCATGCTCCAGATGTAGACAGAGAAATCACCATGGAGATCTTTTGGAGGTAGAGGATAGAGAACAACTTGGGTATTTGGATTCAATTAGGAAAGTCAATCTGAAAGACTTCTTTGAACTGGAGGAAAAGCTTGAAGATGTGGATCAAGACTTGGAGATGAAGCTTGATGATTATAAGGACACTTCGAGAAAAGATCTAGAGACTTCACCTAAAGCTAACATCGATCGACACCCACCTAATGATATCGATCGATACCCACCGGATGCTATCTATGGACATCATTCATCCGACATCGATCGACACTCATTGTTGGACAAACAACTAGGTTACATGATTGAAGCAGGACCGGTTGAAGAGAGAATGCACGTGTCCAAGACCTCACATCTTGCTGTCCCTAAACATCAGAAACCACCTATCTGCACAGAAGAAGCTGCTGGTTTTCACAAAAGAGCGAAGATGGTACATGACCCTGTGAAGTTTGTGGTTCCCAGTGCTGTTTTTGAGGTTGAATTTCCTATTCCACCAGATGGAAGTGTGCATGTGGATCTCTACGTTGAGGTATTTGATGATCTTCATCATACAGTTGTTTCTCAGAGAGTATTGAAGTATGAAGGTAGGTGACGTTGACCAAAGACTGTCAGTCGCAGCATCGATCGACACCATCGTTGATGAATCGATCGACGAAACCATTAGAACATCGCTCGACATCAACACTAGAGCTTCGACCGACACTCATGACGGATCAGAGCAGAATGAGTTTGGCGTGTTTCGTAATGTTTTTGATGGAGGTAACACAAGATCAGACAAGTCTGGGGGAAAGAAGAGGAGGAATTCGAAGAGGAGAAAAAGGATCAAGGAAGGTCCTCGTTTATGATTGATTCCCCACTTCTCATATGGTGTCAGGAAATACAGAGTGTGCAGCAGATGCTTCTCGCAGCCATTTGCAAAGCTTCGAGCACTTCTTATTGCTGAAATTATAGAAAAAGGAGAAGAGTCAATGGAGGCTTTCACAAAAAGGGTGATGAAGCTCAAGATATTGGACATTGGAATTGTTTTGGAGCAAGTTCCCAATCTCATCCGAACTGAATCATATTTTCAAAACGTTAAGCTAAAGACTAAAAACAAGCGATGCGTGGGAGGCAACCCACTGTTTAGTAAGTTTTAATTAGATTTTATTTTTCATTTATTACTAAATTTTTGTATTTATTTATTTAGGTTAAACAAAAAGAGATCAGAGGAAGATAAATTGAGCAGATCTCGATCGACACTTGATCACTATCGATCGACGAATCAAACCGAGCATCGATCAATCGCCACTTCACTATGTCGATCGACGGTCACCATCAGCAAGTAGATATATTGTTTTTACTTTTTAAATTTGTTTCCTTATGATTTATTTTCTTCACCAATCTCAGACTGTATAACACTAGTGATAGTGTTGTTTAAGTCTGAGAGAGATATTAATGATATTGTGTTCTAATTTGAGTTTTATTTTCTTTAATTTAAAAAAAAGGAGTAGAAACTTCTAGGTGTACCATCGATCGACTCTAAAGAATAAACATCGATCGACCATGGATCATGACCATTGGTCGACACAATAGTATGCCATCGATCGATACTCTTTTACAGAGTCTGGTATCGAGTTTCTCTTTTAAGTTATTTACTTATGATTTGGTTTTTCTTAAACCAATCTTGGACGGATTACACTGGTGACAGTGTAATTTAAATCTGGGGGAGGTTCGCTAACGCCATTTATTTGTTTTTGAGTTTTATTTATATATATAAGTTTTTCAAAAAGTTTTATTGAGTCAAGAATGAGACTATGATCAAGATTTATTATTGACTAACCACACTTTAGCACCATTCTTAGAAGGTTGTTTGTAGAGATTACTAGAGATACCAAAGTGAATCATCGTGCCACTATATCACACTTGCTTAGAAAGTTTGAAGGAACCAAAGCTTATTTCCAACACTAGTCCTCACATTATCTACTTTCTTTGGGATTTGGTATACACTGGATCGGATTCCTTCTGCAAGTCTAGAAGGTAAAAGTATGTGTGATTCTGATTCCCCTCTCTCTCTCCCCTTCAGATTAAAAAAGGAATCGAACAGGATTTGATGAATACAACCATTAAATCTTGATTCATATGAACCTAGAAAGAGATAAAGGTCAAAAAAAAGTGAAGAGGATCTAGTGGCAAAAACCATTAGAGTTTGATTCATGGAAGCCTATCCAAATATCTCAGTCAATTAAAAAATAAAATGATACCCTCAAAAGAAGGGAGACATTGAATAAGAAGAAGTGAGGAAAGAGAGGAAAGGAATCAGAGAAGACTACATGTGTGTTCAGATATTTGCAGAGGTAAGAGTCGATATATCCTTTGATCGATACTCTCAATGTAAAGCCTGCACCTTTATTTTTATGCAAAAAAAATGAAATCAGTAAAGGGGCGAGTCAGACTAGTATTCACAAAGTCAAATACCGCTTCTTTGAGTGCAACTCCATTGAAGAATACTTGCCCGTCAAATAGATTCCCATCACCTCTTACAACTCGTAAAGTTCTTTTATCTTCTATTGCTTGATTTCCTGCTCTTCATCATTGTTGTCCTCATATGCATATCAGGATAGATGTCATGCCGGATGGGAGGTTCGTCGATGAATGCAAATACATCTTCTTCCGCTCATAAATTGTTTCTCTACATATCTTCTTCGCCGTCTGATTAATCCCTAAGTGGATAAATCGTGTTTTCACCAACAATCTTCATTGTTTCCGACAACAATCAACTGAAATCCTCTATTGAAGACTTCGATTTTGGGAGAAATCGTTGCCGCCTCCATTTCTCTCGTTCTAGGGTTTGAGTATCACTGAAAGCAATGGGAGATTTGGGGACTTTGTATTTAGGTTAAATCATTGGGTTATTATCGGTTTAAATCGGGTTCTAATCAGATCTTAAATGCACAATTTCGGTTTAACCATAATTTAGTTTAATAATAAATAGTAAACCGACACATAGTTGTATAACTTCTACGAACTTTTCAATTTACAGGATATAAGATTTGAACTTCAATTTGTGTGAAAATAGATTGGAGTTAAGAGTCTATATCCCTATTATTTATAGTGTAACTTATACTGCTAACTCTCTCGGTATTCCGATCTCGAACATACAAAATCAAAGGCCAAAACATAAAGCCACTTTACAATGCTTTTTCTGGTTTTAATGAGCAGGAAAAAGTTTGGGCTTTAAATATAAACTAAAATTTAATAATTAGAAGCTTTGGTATTTTGTTTGGGCTTGGCGGGAAAAAATTATCAAAGTCCCCAATTCCTGAGTGCCGTTAGGGTTTTCTGTTCTTCTTTAGCTTTCTATTTCCCTTCTCTGGGCTACTTGTGGAACCACCAAGCATGAGGAGGACGGTGAAGCGAGAATCGGAAACAACCGGAGAAGGCAGCGAGTTGGGGGCGGGTTAGGTCTGTGAAGAAGAAGGAGAAGGGAGTAGATGGCTCCGTCCCAATCGAAGAGCCGCCGACTCAGGAACAAGAGCAGGGAATTTCTGATCGGAGGATTCTCAGATCTCAGTATCTCGCTCTTATTAACAAAATCAACGGTACATTCTCCTCTCTTCTCTCTCTCTCATTGATTGATTTCGCCTGTTTCGTTAATTAGGGCTTGTTTTGTTTGTTTTGCAGATTCCAAAGATGATATGACAAGGGTCGATTCTGACAAATTCTCCAGAATTTTCAGTGAATTTGAGAACTTGCATCAGAAAGGTAACTCTTTTATGAGTCAAAGATGTTCTGTCTTTGAGTATACTGCAGTTTCCAAGTGGTTGTATTAGTAATCAAGAAGCCAGTTTTGTCTTGCTGAATAGACCTTATTTTTTGTTTTCTCCGCAGTTCAGAAGCCAAGAGAGCAAGTTGCAGATGCAGAGGCGTTTCTCGATATAGCCAACACCATAATGTCGTCTGTCAAGTCCATTCTTCTAATGGGGTTTCTCCCTGCTGAGTTTGTTAATGCTTTGGTCAATGGGTTTGGTCAGGCTTCTTTAGGGGTTGATGATGCTGATGAATCTGCCCCTGTATCTTTAAAATGGAAGGATCTTGGGCTTGCTGTTTGTTCTACAGTTTTTGTATCATTTGGTTGTTCCACAATGTGAGTTCTTAACATTGACCTGCTTTGCTGAGAACTGAGCGTGTTCCTTTTTTTAAAAAAACAGAGGTTTGTTTTACCTGTTCTGTGATCAGGTTGGGGCCTATGGACACTGAATTGAAGGAAAGGAAACGGGCAGTCTACAGAAAACGTACAAAGCCTGTGAAGGCGTTCGTCCAGAGGAGGTAAGAAATGTATTTTTTTTTTGTTTGCAGACCGCATGTTCGGTTAAGTTCTTGACTCATAATGTGCTCATATGTAGTATATGTGGTTTCAGTATTGCTTCCAGACTTTACATAAGTGACTTTTCACTCCTCACCTACCTTCTTTGAGTGTTTTTCATCTCAGCTTGATCAGTGACGTTAAGGGTCATTTGCATTGTATGCAATGTTGTATATGTCGTGAGCACTGTTTAATTGGAATCTCTCTTCTGTTGATTGATTTGGTGATGCAATGGTTTGTCTGGAACTTGTTGATTGTTTTGTAGTTTGGATTTAGATAAGAAACAAAGGAGCTAATTTGAGTACTTTTTGAAATGACCAGGTAGATGATACACAATCAGACGAAAAAACTGAGACAGACAAGAATATGGCGATAATGTTTAACATGTTACGGCAAAAGAAGCGCGTGAGGCTTGAAAACTTGGTGCTCAACCGAAGATCATTTGCTCAGAACTGTAGAGAATTTGTTCGCTTTGTCTTTCTTGGCCAAAGATGGACGAGTAGAGATCATTGTTGATAAGAGTGGTTCTCATTTTGCATGTAAGAACGCAGCTCCATCCTCTTATGTCTGTTTTTGATGTTTCAGTTCATGCCTGATCTCCTAATTTGTCTTCAGTGCCGAGAAATGCACCCGCTGCAAACCTGGTGATGTCAGGGAAGTCATCTATAACCATTTTGTGTTTAGATTCGACTTCAAAGACTGGAAGGTAACTAAAAGAATGAATCTCACTTAGTTATATACCCTTAATGTGTCCTGAAGATATCTTAATGTTTGCGGTATGTTGTATGTCTAACAGCTGATGTCTGAAATGGTGCCGATGGGGGAAGAGTTAATGCCACAATAGAGAAACTGCAATCGCTTCATCTTCTTGCCCCTCTGCATCAGCAGACTTCACACAGGATTCTCAGACAACGCCAATAAGAAACTTCTCTAGAAACCGGGAGGTTTAGGTTGTACAAGAAGAGACTGTTGTTGAAGATTCTCCTGACCTCACGAGCGATGGAACTCGAAAGAGGTTTAAGCGGAGACTCGCTTGAGAACATGAGTCTTGTTGTATGGAGTATATAAGTGTAGAAGTGTTAAAAACTCGTGATGCTGTTGGATTGTATGACATTGAGTTTGATCTCTTCTTTAGGATTGTTTTGTTCATGGTAGGAGTAGGAGTGGGCATTTCGGTTGGGTCGGTTCAGTTCGGTTTGGTTTGGTTTTCTTTGCCCACCTCTAGGTAGGAGGTGCTAGGATCTAAGCCTCTTTGTCTTGTTAACTTTCAAGAGGATCTCCATTAAAAGCCGTTTTGGTTTTTCTTCTTTTTATATGATCAAGAAGAGACATTATCTAGTTAATGTTAGATCAAAACACAAACAACAAGTTTGTAATCAAAAGGCTTACGTTAATACAACTCAAAACCAAACTCTAATTAAGTAGCTATTGAATCCTAACACCAAACAGCCATGAACCCTCCTTTGTTCACCTCGGTTTTGGTTTCCTTCTTTTCTACCTTCGAGCTAAGAAGTTTTCTGTTTTCATTTCTTCCTCAGAAACGTTAGAAACCATCTTGTTGACTTCCTTGGGATCCACGGGACCCTTGTCTGTAAAGTAATCAACATCAATCATCAAGAAGTTGTTGCTTTGACCTTGTAATGTCTTGAAATTGCTAGGGACATCGCAAGTGTAGAAGACAATAACATCTTTCTCCTTAAGATTCTTCTCCTTGACGAAAGCATTCCATCCTCTTGTGAAGACAAAGCTCTGGCTACTTTTCCAGTAACAATACCTAAACTTCCATTGTCTCATTGCCCTGTCATAAAACACAACCTCAACATCGTCCACATCTCCTCCTGTCTCGCCCTCTTCTCTCTCATTTTGATCGTCGCTTATGAAAGGTAAATGCTTCACAGCATGCTTCTTAGGTATCACAAGCCTGTTGAGCTTCCCAACATCGCTCGGTGTCAGTTCCTTGTGGAAAAGCTCCGTGCATGAGAAACACTTGGTTGATTCTTGTCCTCCTCGGCTCTGTTTTTGATCCCACGATGTTGATGTTGGCGATGGCAACCATCTGAGATCTTTCTCTTAGATAATCTCCGAACTTGTGTTGATAAGTACGGTCTCTGATCATGTTCAACACAGCTTCTGTTGTGTGGTTATTTTGAAAGTCCGGTTCGTGGACCGTGATTTTCAGACCAAGGGAAGTTCCTGTGCGAGTTAGCGTCAAAGCTTCGGAGCTTGATAGATGCGCTATCGTAAAGCAGCAGCGGCTTCAGCAGCGGATTTGAAAGTTCCAAGCCAAATCCGTTTGTGGTCTGCGTAAATCTGAGCACCCCAGTGACCGTTCTGCTGCTGAACCACACCTTTGTATTTTGTTGTCGCGGTTACTGGACAAGGCAATGGTTGTGGTCGGGGAGACAGTAGCTTTCATGCGTTTGGTAAGACGCAAGTCACTTGAGACAGAAGTGTCTGTCGTTGTCTTGGCTTCACGGCTTGTCTCCTTGAGGATATCCATTGGTAAAAGAAACCAAAGCAAATCTAACAAATATAAAAAAGAGACAGAGAGACAAAAGAGTATTTGAAGGAGAGATTTGAGAGGAAATTATTGTATCCTTATCGATGATTCTTTAGAATGTTACAGTTTCCATGTATTGTATTTGTTTCTAACTTTCCTGAGGTAAAAAATGGTAAACTTGACAGAGTTGTTTCCATGTTTGTTCTTGTTTCTAAACTTTTCTGAGGTAGAAAATGGTAAACTTGACAGAGTAATTATTACACCAGAAGCTGTTTGTGATAACTTTCCCTTGTTAATGAGATTCTTTTTTTATGTCAGATATATTTTCTCGGTAGAAAGTTTAATTTTCCTTGAGGATTAAGACAAAGCTGGAGAAAAATGTTCAAGTTTTTATAGTGAAATATTTACTTTTTGTCTTAATTTAGTCATTAGTTGCGAAACTTATATCATCATGTCATGTGGTTTCTTGTTTTTGTTTCTGGTTCTTGTTACATCTGAAAAAAAAAAAGTACTGATCAGAGAAATTTAACAAGTAACCACATTTGACAGTTTTTTTCTTTCCATGCATATTCAAAAAGGATGAGCATTACAACAGTTTCTTCTTTACATTCACATGGATATTCAAAAATGATGATTAACCTGAAATCTCCTGGAGGCAGACAATGTTATCAAATCCTCAGGTTATTCTCATCTTCTCATCACGTAGCTTCAAACATAAAAATTAAGCATCTTTGTACTAACAATACATTTTTAAATAAAATGGTTTCAAAAGAAAAAACAATACATTTCTCTTCGGTTAAAATCCCTTTATTATTAATAGAAAAGCCAAGTTAGAAGAGTAACCTTGATTTTGTATTTATTTACATTACTGTCATTATGATAATGTGTCACTCTCTCATGCATCCTTAACATATTTTTATAATTATCCTTTAATAGCAAGATTAATTACATTGTCATTGGTCCAACTTATATTTAAACTATTCATATACATAATATAAAACAAAGTTAAATGATTGGATTAACATCGTCTGGCCCCGTCCGCGGATTAATATGATGTCTTGAACAAATTATAACCTCTCAAGAAATTAATATGAACAAATTAATATGAAATTCCATGAAATAAATTGTACACCTTTTTTATTTTCACTGAATGTCTTTTAAGATGAAAAAAATAAGTCATATAAACTTTAGTTGATGTAACTACTAATGAACTATTTACAGAGCTAAAACTAAACTAAAATTATGCAGGTCATCTTTTTATATTCACGTTATTTATTATATATTTATAATTGTATATTTTATAAACCTATTTACTAATATATAATGTTATTATCGTTAAAAATCATTCACCAATACGCAAAGCACAGGTTTTTAACCTAGTGAATCATATAAGAAGAGGAACAATATTAAAATATAAGAGATATCTTACAATCCTTGAATTCGATATTGTTTGTTAGTTCAATTGGATATCTAAATGAACTTTCCCTCCTATAGTGGATATGTTGTCACAGGACCAGCTCAAGACTTTTATGGGTCATAAAGCAAAAAGAAATATTACTTATCTAATGTTTAAATAGTTTGTTATCTATATTATTATTCAAGAAGTGAATTTACTATGTATTATATTTTCTTAATTTTAGCTAATTGTCTATTTTTCATGTTTTAATAATTTTAACTAATTAGTCATCAACTTAAATTTATACTATTATATAATAGTAAGAGAGATATGATGTTATAGATAATTGACTTTGGGGGTTAGGGATTTGATTTTCGGGGTTTTAGATACAACTCCTAGTAACTTCGTCATAATAAGAACTATGTGTGTGGTACATTCGACTTAATATGTGTCCTAGTAAATTGGTCGTAATACATTTCCTAGTAAATTAGTTGTAATAGGTGTCCTAGTAAATCCGTCGTAATAGGAAACACGTTCGTGGTACATTCGTCGTAATGGAAAACATGCGTGTGATACATTCCTTGTAACATTACGACAAATGTACGAGGAACCCATTTTCCTATATATACCCGAGTATCACTCACGAGGCTTATTGCTCCCAACCTTCTCTCTGCAGCTTTAAGGTAGGATTTTTTTAATAATTTTAGGTTAGGTAGTAACTAGATGCTTAGTTTAGGTGGCTAGATTAGGTAACATAAATTTATTCAATGAACTACATTGCAGTAATTTAAAACTGATTAGATATTTTTTTTTTAATTTAAATGGCACCTAGGAGAAAACCACCCAATTATTCTGATATTTTTTGCACGCCGGTGCTGAGACATCTTATTCAGCTCCATCATCTTTTTCTTTGGAGGCGGTCCCGATTCACAAACGTCTTTTCTGGGATCCTCCTCCTTATGCCACCCCAGATACACCATCCGATGACTCCACCTCCTCCTGCATATGAGGCGCCTCCACCGTCTCCACATCATGCCCCAGCAGTCGGAGTTCATCCGGATTTGCTTGTTCCTCAATCTACCACCCTACGCTAACATATACGGTCGAGTATCTTCTTGCTCAGCCTGGACGAGGAGGTTTGAAGATTTTGGACCCTGATACCCCGGAAGGTACTTTTTGGTAAGTTCTTTAATTTTATTAATTTAATATTTTAATATTATATTTGTTATATTCGTCTAACAAGTTGATATTATTTTCAGGTTTGGAGTCGATAACTGTGTCGGACGAAGCGTTTTTGACACGAGCAAATGTTATTTCACCGAGCCCCATCCAAACTAGAGTATTACTCCCGAGCACATTAAGACCATGTGGTTCAAAATGTTTCACGGTAATTTTTTTTCCATTTTTTATGTTTAGTGCAAAGGTGGCACTGGTCCTTAGCAAACAACGGGAGAGTGAAGGTGAAATTTGTTGCTATAACAAAGATCCGCCTTTGCAACATCGTCTCGGATTGGAAGGACAAGTGGAATTACTACAAATATGATGTGAAACCCACCAAGCTCACGAAGGAAGTATGGGATAGCCTCATCGCCTTTTGAAGCCTATCCCCGCTCGATCCATAAAGCCAACAGCTGCTCTTCTTTCCCGTAGGAAGAAGGATGTGGATGGTTACTTGCCTATGCTTCACACAACCGGGCAAAACTCCCCACACCAAAGTCCGTCTACCAGTTGTAAGTTTTATTAATTTTGATGTTTAGCTTTCATTTTTCTTATTATCTTATACAAAAATTAATAAATTTACACTTTTTATCCTTTTGTCTGATCTATTCAAGATCACTCACCAGACAGTGGAGAACTGTCGGGACTTTTTTAGATTCACGGTCGAAGAAGCTCTTTCTCGACGTGGCTGCTTCGGGTTGAAGAGCGCGAGACGCAGCTAACCCAGGAGTCTAACCGATGGATTACCCGTAAAAATTTTCTACACATGAGTTGGACATGATCTTCTAAGAGGTAATTTTTTAGAATATTTTTAAATTTTTAATTGTTTTAATGAAATTAATTAAATTAATATGTTCTTTTTTCTAAAGATGGTTTCCAAGAAAGAAGGGGCGAAAAATGGGAATAGGATCCGTCAACGACGTCCCAAAGGACTTCGTCTACTCCTCAAGCCGGGATGAGGAGAATGCTCAACTGAAGGCTAAAATGGACGACCAGAAGGTTCGCTTACAATCCCTAAAGGATCTTCTCGACGTTATAGCAGTTGTTGGAAACCCGGTTCTAACAGGGAGTTAGACAAGAGACGTTGGAATCTCAATGGGAAAGCGCCTTCAATCATGTGGACGAACCTCGAGACTCTCTGGGAGAGAACGACGCCTCCAACAACTACTTCGACACTGTCGGCCTCCATTAGCTTAGCTTTTGATTTAAATATTTTCATTTTTAATATAAATTTAAATCTTATTATTTGACATTTATATATATATATATATATATTTGATATTTTATAATATTCATTTTGAATATTTTAAAATAATATTGTATTTCATAATTTTATTATAATTCTCATTTTATAATTTGAATTATAATCCCATGTAAATCCTAGTAAAATATACAAGGAAATTACAAGGAAGAACTTGTAAATTCTTCTTAAAGTTTACAAGGAAATTTACATGGAAATACTTATAATTCGTCGTAATGCATTAGGCGAAATTAACAAATGTATCCCATGTAAATTTGTCGTAAATAAACAAGTCTTTAATTACTACTTTACAAGGGAACTATTACAAGGCCTTTACGAGGTCATATTACTAGGAAATTATGAATGATCTTTCCCTTGGCTATTACGACAAACCTCTTTCGTCGTAAAGGTTACAAACGAAGTTACGACGAATCGTGCCATTACAATAAGCGTTTTACAACAAAACATGATTCCTTGTTAATATCATCGTAATGTTCCGATTACGACGAATTAACAAGGAATAGTGACCTCATAATAGGCATGTTTTCTTATGGTTTATTTTGTTTATTTGTCACGTTCTTCATAATTTTAGGTACTTTGTTTATCTATCATGTTTTTATTGATTTCAACAGATGAGTCATCAATTTAAATTTATGCTATTATTTGATAATTTATTAAATAAGTAAAATAAGAATTATAATTAAAAATGAAAAGTGATTTTGCTTATTTATCATGTTTTCCCATGATTTTACGTAATTTTCTTATTTGTCATGTTTTAATGCTTTTAACTGATGAGTCATTAATTTAAATTTATACTTTATTTGAAAACTTTATTAAATAAGTAAAAAATAAAGATATAATAAATTTGGAGCACTATCTTGATCAAAATTTTAAGATCTTCATATTGTCTCAAAAAAGCAATACCAATGACTATGGTTCGTCTATATGTTGTTTGGTATTGTTCATTTCATCTATTATAGTTAGGAACATGTAATGTATCATTAAACATGTATATATAATTAAATAAGTATATAGTTACGAGTTAGAACATACATTCTAAGAATAGATAGAACTTCAAAAATAATGTATTATATTACCTTATTAAATATTCTTTTTGACAGGGAGTGTTAAATAATGTCTTAATTGAGTCATGTGGTTTAATGCTTAGAATATTATTTATTACTTAAATAGCTAATTATATGTAGTGTCACTACAAGTGAAAACAGAGACATAACAACGAAATTTTACGAGAAATTACTTCGTCGTAAAGGGTACTAGTGCATTCAGGACATTACGACGAACAATTATATTCGTCGCTAATGTCCTTGTATATATTACGAGGAACAATATTCGTCGCTTAATGTATAGCAAGGACATTACGACCAAATCTTGATATCGTAATCGATAATAGTCCATTGCTAGTATTTACAAGGACTTACGGGACGAATATATGTTTGGTCGGAAAACGCTGTTTATAGTGTGCTTTGGAGAAGTAGATTCGTTGTAAAACTCATTGTGAGATACTTGTAATTAGCCTAGTTATTGGTTTCCTTGTCAAGTTCGTTGTTATATCTTCACCTACCAAATTCGAAAAGTCCTGTATATATTGGCTTCATTCTCTTCATAACATATCACACAAACGAAAAAACAAAGAGAGATCACAAAAACAGGTCGGATGGCAGATTATTTACGAGTTACGAGTTGGACGTATGAGCACAAGGATGTTGACAGGTAGAGTGGCCGATGTTTTACTCAGGGGGCTAGAGACATTCATGTCACCAGGCATGCAGTACGCCGATCACACAAGAAGTGGTAAGATGTTATGTTCTTGTCGAAAGTGCAAGAATTCAAAATTTGCCCGTAGTGAACTGTATGGAAGCATTTATTAAACAAAGCCTTTACACCACATACTATATTTTGTTTCAACATGGAGAGGGTTATGGTGAGAAATGAAGCTAGTAGTAGTAATAATAACTTTCAGGATGCTGGTAATAGGCAATAACCATATCATTTGCATAATGAATATGGTTACCCATGAGGAGGAAAAATGGTAGATCATGATAGGGTTCATGACATGATTACTGATGCATTTTTACCTGAAACCACTACAACAATAGCTGCCTGAAAGTGAAAATGTTGAAGAACCAAACTTAGATGCGAAAAGGTTTTATGAGATGTTAGTTGCTGCAAATCAACCAATCTACCCAGGTTGTAGAGAAGGTCTCTGTATAATTGTCTCTAGCAGCTAGGATGATGAATATTAAAACATATCATAATTTGCTTGAGAATTGCAATGGAATGCATTGGCCAAATTGTTTAAAAGAGTATTTGCCAGAAGACAACGTGTCTGCTGAAATCTTATTATGAGATTCATAAATTGGTTATAATCTTGGGTTGCATTCAGAGATGATAGATGTTTGCATTGATAATTGCATTGATCTACTGGAGGGATGATGAGAAGTTTAGAAGAGTGTCGTTTCCTTGCAATAAACCACGATTCAAAACCACAAGGACGTGGGAGGAATAGGGTACCGTACCAAAGGATGTGGTACCTACCAATTACAAATAGGTTGAAAAGATTATCAAATCTGAGAGGACTGCTGGAGCGAATGAGATGGCATGCTGAACATGTCCAGAGGGATGGCGAGATCGCCTCATCCGTTAGATGAAAGAGCGTGGAAACATTTCAACACGGTAAACCCAGATTTCGCTAGAAATATTCGGAATGTCTATCTTGGGTTATGCACATATGGATTTAGTCCATTTGGAATGTCTGGGAGACAATATTCTTTGTGGCCAGTCATTCTTACGCCATACAATCTCCCACCGGAGATGTGCATGGAACAAGAATTTACTATTCTTGACCATATTAGTCCATGTTCCAAAGCATCCAAAACGGTTGCTTGATGTTTTTCTTCAACCATTGATACAAGAGCTGAAGGACCTATGGTCAAGAGGAGTGAGGATGTATGATTGTTCCTTAAAAAATAATTTTATGATGCGAGCAGTTCTGCTATAGGACTATAAGTGAATTTCCTGCTTACGGGATGCTTTCTGGATGGACAACACATGGAAGGTTATCTTGTCCATATTTTCTTGGAATGACATATGCTTTTCAACTGAAGCATGGTAGGAAGACATGTTGGTTTGATTGTCAATCGTCAATTTCTTCCCTTTACTCATCCATACCGAAGAAACAAGACATTGTTTAGGTACAAAAGAGTTGTCAGAGACAGTCCTCCTCCATCTGAAGATATTTCTTCCTGCATTTTTGACGTCATAGAACATCTAGTTTTCCACCTCCTGTAATGAGGCATTGCTCGTGGACTTGTTCATTATGGATGGATGTATCCTTATGAGCGCTCCATGAAACATTTGAAAGGGAAAGCAAAAAATCTTGCAAAGGTCGAAAGGGTCCATAGTTGCTGGGAGCTTTACTGCAGAAACATCGCACTTCACATCATACTACTTCGCACCAGCAGTCCGCACTAGGAAGAGGGTTCCTAGAAGATATGATGATGGTGGAGTCGTCCCAACATATGCAATTGACAGTGTACCTGACATTTTCTACCAGATTGGACGGTGTGGTGGTAAACTGAAAGAAGTTTGGTGGTCTAGTGAAGATGATAAGCATAATGCCCACACTTATATTATGTTCAACTGCGAGGATTCAGTGACACGTTCGTTTGAAAGGTCAATATATATTGTTTAAGTTATATATTAAAGCTATTAATGTTTTGAAGTTATTTATATTATTATGTATCTTTTTGCAGCTTGTTTGTTACGGCAAGTTGAAGAAGCAATACCAGGAATATCCGCAACTGAGATGGGAGAAACGAAAAGATCAACACTTTGTCAAATGGTTAAAGACTCAAGGTAAATTTCTATGTTAAACACTATAATATAATATATGTATTTAACGCTATTATTTTTTTGTAGGTTGATTATTGATGATCCACACTACCTGGTATGGTTTCATGCTTTGGTCTTAGGCCCATGTAGCAAAGGTGACCACATCACCTATGTATTTCACACGAGGTTTTCCCTTTCACGCTTACGAGTATGGAAGACGAACGGACAACAAGTAACTACGGAGTGTGTGTGTGACAGGCGAAACAAAACTTTTACCGGGATTTTGCAGGAGATTAATTGAAGTTGAGTTTGTGGGGTTAACTAAAGTTGAAGTGCGTTCTCTTCAAATATAACTGGTTCAACCCCGTTCTGAACAAAAGTACTCGGATTAACAAATTCGGTGTTGTCGATTGTCAATTCTAGAAGAAGATACAACAAATTCGGAGCTTTCATTTTAGCTTCCCAAGCTGCCAAGTTAGCTTCATTCCATACCCACGCTTTAGAGGATTCCAGAATACTTGGTTAGCGGCTATCAAAATTACTCCTCGTGGACGAATATTTGCTGGAGAAGAACCACCGTTTGCAAGAAGAAGCGTGTATACACTGAGGGTTGTAGTACCTGAACAACAAATCCGATGACATCTTCTCATTGATCCAGGATAACCGTCAATATGAAGATCTGCCAGATGATATGACGGATGAAGCAGGTGAAACGAGTTTGGGTTAAAATGATGATGATCATTGTACTGATATTGATGATGACTCGAATGACTCAGAATGAATGTAAACAAATGTTTTCAATATTTAAATATCTGTAAGACTTCATTTATATGTGTTATTCAGTTGGATTTTTAGAACTTAAAATTCGGGTTTTAAATAATTAATTGAAGTATTAAATTGGAGTTAAATAATGACATAATTGGAGTTTATGGTTAAAATCAATTTCATTAAGGGTTTAGGGTTTATATTTGATCACAAAAAAAATGGGAGTTTATAATTTAAGGAAATGGGATGAAGAGTAAAATAAAGATGTTGAAGTTATAGATTTGGGGTTGGGTTTAGGGATTGAACTTAAAGGGTTTTGGATATATTCCTAGTTATTTCGTCGTATAGAAAACACGGGACTGGTAGATTCGTCGTAATGTGTCCTATTTAATTCGTCGTAATGCAAAACACGGGCCCTGGTAGATTTCGTCGTAATGGAAGACTGGAAGACACAGCGTGTGGTAAGTTCGCCGTAATTGAAAACACGCGCGTGTAACTTCCTTGTAATGTTATGAAGAATTTACTAGGCTTCAAATTTCTATATATACTCGAGGATCAGTCACGAGGCTTTTCTCGTGTATTCCTCCCAATCTCCAAACTCCTTCTCCAAATTCAAGGTATGTTTTTTTTTTAATTTTTTTCCTAGGTTAGGTAGTCAAATAGGTGGTTAGTTTAGGTGGTTAGATTAAAAAACATAGCGTTATTAGAAATGGATTAGTAAATTGATTAGAAAATTTTTCAAAACTGTTTAGATTTATTTTTAGAAATTGAATAAATATTTTTTAAACACTAATCCATAAACACCTCCTCCTCCATATGAGTCACCTCCACGGCTCCACATGTTGCCCCAAGAGCCGGTGTTCATCCCCGATTTGCTGGTCCCGTCCATCTGCACCGTACGCTACATATACGGTGGAGGATCTTCTTGCTCAGCCTCGACGAGCAGGACTAAAGATATCTGGACCCCGACACCCCAGATGGTACTTATTGGTAAGTTATTAATTTTAACTTTAACATTATATTTGTTATACTCTTCTAATAAATTCATATATTTTCAGGTTTGGCGTGGGATAACTGTGTCGGACGTAGCGTTTCTGACACAATCAAAGTCTACTTCATCGAGGCTCATCTCAACTGGAGCATGACTCCCGAGCAACATTAGGACTACGTGGTTCAAATGTTTTGCGCGGTAACAGTTTTCCATTTTCTTATTTAATAATATATATTTTTATTTTCTAATTCATTTAATTTTTTCTAATTCATTTTATTTTTCTTTGTTTCATCAAAGGTGGCAATGGTCCTTAGCAATCAACGAGAGGGTTAAGGCGGGAATTTGTTGCTAGAGAAAAGATCCGCCTTTGCAACACCGTCTCATATTGTAAGGACAAGTGGGAGTACTACGTCTATGATGCCAAACCCACCGAGCTCACGAAAGAGGTATGAGATGTCCTCATCGCCTATTGGAAGTTACCGGGCTCGGTCTGTAAGGCCAACAATTGCTCTTCTTCCTGTAGGACCAAGGATGCGGATGGTAACTTGCCCATGCTTCACACAACCGGACAAAAACCCCCACGCTGGATTTCGTCTATGAGTTGTAAGTTTTATTAATTATATGTCTTTTTTTTTCTTAATTTTTATTATCTATATAAAAATTATAAACTTACATTTTATATGCTTTTGTAGGCTAAGAAGACCGGAGTGATGCCATATTTGAGTGATCTATTCAAGATCACTCACCAAAAAGCGAGCGGGGCTTTTGTAGATCCACGGTCGGAGAAGCTCTTTCACGACGTGGCTGCTCGGTTTGAAGAGCGCGAGACGCAGCTAAACCGAAACAATCTACTGATGGAGAGCCCGTAAAATTTTCTACACATGAGGTTGACAAGATCTTAAAGAGGTAAATTTTAGAAATATTTTTTTTTAATTTTTATAATTTGAAGTAAAGTATTTCATTTCTAATTTTATAAATATTTGTTTTATAAGGTCACTCCACGGAAGAAGGGGCGGACAATGGAATAGGATCCGTCAATGACGTTCCAAAGGTGACTTCGTTTTACTCATCGAGCCGGGATGAGGAGAATGCTTGGTTGAAGGCTCAGGTGGACGACTGACATGTTCGTTTGCAGTCTCTGGAGGATCTTCTTGACGTTATGGCGGTTGCAACCCTGCTCTACAAAGAGCGTTGGAGGAGAGATGTCGGAAACTTAGCGGACAAGCGCCTCATGTAGACGAGCCTCGAGACGCTATGGAAGGGAACAAGACCTCCAACAACTACTTCGACAATGTCCAACTTAGTTTTTCTTTTGTTTTAAATATTTTCATATTTTATTATAAATTTAAACTATTATTTTATAACTTTTATATATATTCAGTTTTATATTTAAAATAATTTTAATTTTGAAAACTTTTAAAATAATTTTAATTTATAATTTTATTAATATATATTGTTTTATTAAAATTTCCATTTAAAAATCCTCGTAAATTTTACAAGGAAATTTACAAGTAGGTACTTGTAAAGTCCTCGTAAATTTTACATGGAATTTCTTTTTCATTCCTCGTAACACATTACGACGACTAAACGAGTTAGGACATGTAACTTCGTCGTAAACAATACAAGTTTTTAGGGGGTATTTTACTAGGAAATGTTACAAGGCTTTTACGAGGCCCATTTACTAGGAAATTACAACGAAACTTTCCCTTCTCATTTATGACGAAATATGTTTGCTGTAAACATTACAACGAATCGTGCGTTACGACGAGCGTTTTACAACGAATCATGATTCATAGTTATTTCGTCGTAATGGGAAATTACGAAGAAATAATGGAATATGCCCCCGTAATAGCCCATTACGACGAAATAACTAGGAATATGCCCTCGTAATAGGGCTGTTTTCTTGTAGTGGATAACCCGTTTAAACTATCTTTAAATCTTTTAAGATTCATATAAACTTTAATTTTTCAAAATCTAAAAATAAAAATCATATATAGCATATAAAATTTATTAATATATGCCAAAATACTTAAACTTAACATAAAAATTTGTTTGAATTGAATATTTGGATGGATAATCAATAGATATTTTAAGATTTTAGGTCTTTTTGAGTATTTTATCTATTTTAGATATTTACTTTCTACTATTTATCTATATTTTCAAATATTTTAGAAAACTTCAAAATATCTTATATTTTTGATATTTTTTAGATATTAAATTTAAAAATAGCTAATATATTCAAATATATAAATCTGATTTTGATATATTCGATTACCCAAAATATTTTTGTTGAGATAAGGTTCGGTTTCGGTTCTTTAGATACCAAAATTTTAACCCCGTTCGGATATTTAACCAAATTCGATTCGGCTTCGGTACTACTTTTAGTATTGAATTCGGTTCGGCTTTTTGGATTCGGATTTTTTTCAAGCCCTAAGTTGAATGTTGGTAACAAACAAAAGATATTTCAAGTTTTATATGACTATCAAAATACATTAATACTCCTATAGTACTGATGAATTGTATTTAAAGTCCAAGAACTTCTTCATTGATTTCTTGAGGACGAAATGAATCTCTATTCACATCAAGTTACCTTGAAAACATTACACTACTCAAAAGTGTGTTTGATCCATTTAAAATTTTTAAGCACCTTATATTGTATGTCATTTGATGCACTAGAATTTTGGTTTTAGGTGGTCAATTTATAATCCAAACAAAATTTTTCTTTCATTTCAAATTATATTTTTAAGTATTCGTGAAATCTTTTCAAAAATTCAAAAATATTTAAATCATCATATTACATTCGAGTTATAATGACACTGTGCATGGATCTCTTTACAAAGATGTGTGGATTAATACAATTATTGTTATTGCATTTTCAAAAAATACTTAGACCATGTACAATCGTTTTAACACTCATTTCATTTCAACATTTTTTTTCTTTTTTTAACATTCCACATCATCTTCTTTCTCTTTCACTTAATTTATTTGACACTCACTTCATTTTTAACGTCCACAACAGTTTGTTTAAGAAAACTCAACACCCTACCCCACCACACTATTTTAAATTTATATTTTTACCTTTTACAATATATAACTATATATTAATAATATCTTAGATGTAATTGACTTTAAAACTAAAATAGTATAATTTTTCTAAATTTTATTTTATTTATATATTTACCTTAAATTTTTACAAAATAATACTAAAATTAATATTATTGAAAAAAATTGGGATCCATTCAACAAAATTGTTTAAAACACTAAAATAATTGATTATAATAAAAATAACATTATTTGTTCTCTATCCAAATAAAATGAGAGTAGTCTCTATTTATAGATCAAAAAATCATGAACTTTTATATAATTTTCATTTTTTGAAAAAGAATTATATTATAGAATAAAGGAGTTTGAATTATTGGGTGGAAATAAAAATCAGAAAACTATGTTCAACAATTTCTCCCAAAACCAATTGTACCATGTGGCCAAGCTGGCCCACAAATAAAAATTTCAGCTATTGAATGTTTACAACGCAGTTGATATCACACATGTTTATCCCAAAATTTCAACACCCTCGTAGAAGCGGTTCAAAAGTTGAAAAAAAAATTCAACATTCCCATTATAGGTGGTCTTATTAAGTCAAATTTACCACATACGCCATGAATATTTCCGTCCATAAATGATTAATTAATTTAATGCATCAAAAACTAGAATTTAATACTATTACAATTTAGACCCTTATGGGAATTTTACATATAACATAAGCTAGTGGACCATATAAAAGAATATGCAATTAAGCAGAATAAAGTAAATATGGAAATATAAATATTGTAGATGTAAATAAAATATTTGATTGTTGTTAGATTAACGTTCTGAAAGGGAAAAATGGATCAAGTGTTGCAGATCAGGAATGATAGATGAATTAAGCAGAATAAGAGAAGTTCTAGCAAATATAGCGATACAAATGTGGATCAACTGAATCTAACGGTCTAAAACATATTTTTAATTGGTAACAATAGATTTAAAAGGGTCAAAAATATTATATATTACAATAATGTATATAAAATTGTATACTATTTATTTTCATAAATAAAATTTTTATAAATGAATTAAATATACTTTTATTTTATGCTTTAATTTGAAATAATTTATATCATGTAATAAAATGTTAATAAATAAATATTTTAAACAGATAGCCTATTATTTTTTTTAAAACTGTTTTTTAAAATATTAGTAGTAAAGTACAATAATTATATCAATAAATAAATTTATATAAATTTTTTTTAAATAGTACAAATAAATTAAAATAAAATAATAATAAATAGGTTGACCTTTTTGAACTACTTTGAACATGAAGCATATTTTTCTCCGCTTAGGAGTTCTTGGCTTTTATTCACAAGCAATTTGTTTATAGTTTATTATTTTCATTTTTTGAACTGCTCCTTGTTACTAATTGCGTTGAATGGAAAATTATGTGGTGGAGCATATGTGGCGCGTGCGTGACAACTGCTTTAAAACTCTTCTTCATTCAAACCTTAATAATTTCATTGCAGTCTAAACACAAATTCCTTGCAAATTTGTAATGGTATTGCGATGTTCTCTTCCTTCGCAAAATTGTGACTGTTTTACGTCTATTTGCACAATTTCCTCGCAAATTAGTTGTAGTTTTGCAAGAAAATATTTTTGTTGCAAATTTGCGAGCGGTTTGCGAGAGATTTTTTTCTTGTCGCATTTCCTTGCAAAATCTCTTTGCAATCGGCGTGTTTTTTTGTAGTGTAAGAAACTAAAAGTAGTCGTATCCACCGATGGAAAATATGTCTTTTAATAATACATTTAAGCATTGTGAAATGAAACATGTTTTGTATCTCACAGTTTCGACGTTTCAATATTATTTCATACAAACTCATTTGTCCTATTAGTTATATATCATGAGCTATATGCGTTACTAGTTTAAATAATTATTTCTTTAATTTTTTTTTTACTTTGCGTATATTTTTTCCTTCTATTTTGTCTAGTCATTTGTTTGTATATACTCTACAATACTCATCCATAACATTAAACATTGCATGCAAAATATCATCACACCGATATTTTCCCATTTTATGCAAGACATGACATAATAAACTGAGATATTTTCATTATTATGTAACTGAATACTTTTTTTTTGTCATATATAAGGTTTTTTCTAGAAATATTTCATTTATAATTATTACCTCATTTTAATCATTGCCAATTACTTTTGAGAATTTTTTTTATCTGTAAGACTTATGATCTACATACTTTAAGTATGTCTTACACTTATTAGTAGTTTGATTTGTCTTTTTAGACCTTTATTCTAACTAGAGAATTTATAAATGGTATAATGCTTTGACACTCATTTTGAGAATTAAAAAAATGCATATGAAAAATTATTAACATTTTTGATTGTCCTTAAACGAATGTTCACAAGATTTGGAATTATCTCTCTTATCATTATTGAGTGAGAATGACTAACTAATTGACATGCGGTGTTATTTATTGTTTTAGCAGAGTATAAATATTTTAAACAATCAACTATCAAATTAACCTTTAATTCTAACACGCAAAATAATACTCTTGCTAAGAGAGATCAAGTGTAGTACTTAGGGATCGAATCCACAGAGAACAATGGCAAACAACAAATTTCTTATTCCTAAAATTAAGCTAGGTGATTATATATATATTGGTAACAAGTAATTAGTCTAAGGAAATGTTCATTATTAGAGAGTGTAGATGCAATATGGAAATATGCTAATAATAAAATATGAAAATATGCTAATAATATAAATATGGAAATATGCTAATAAACTAACTAGATGTAAATGTAAATATGCTAGATCTAAGGTTTCAGGCAACTGGATTATAGAAGACAGAAGTTAAGGGTATTTAATCATGGAACTCGATATCTATTGCAAAAGACACCAGCTCTCACTGGGAGTCTAATCTATTGACTAAGTCCAATGTCTCAGCTCTCGCTTGTTGACATGGAATTACCATCGATCGATGGTTTCTTGAGTCAAGCTTTATGACCTAGTTCGATAAGTTCACTTGGTTAACTAAATCAACTCTCATTTGTTTCTAGCAACCTAGCTCAACAGAATACACTCCGGTAGTAAGCCATGCTCTCGCTTACACCTAACTATCCTATTATCAGAGTTCTAGTTAGCTACTCAAGAACACAAGCAATAAACACAATTCTATTAATAAATCTAATAATGACCCTAACAGTTCTATTGTTTGGCTAATCCATCGGTACCATTAATAAACCACAAATCTAGTTGATAACTACTCAGACATAATTAAAGTAAGAAGAATAGTCTAAATATAATGCATAGATAAGAACACTGGGGTTCCAATACAAGTCTCCCTAAGAATATTGTCTAATATTTTGTATTGTATTCTATTCTATTGTATTCCCCCTTTCTTTTTTTCTCTTACATAAAGTATAAATATAAAAACCCTAAAATCTAGGTCAAAACTCTTCTAGGGGTAAACTTGTAATTTTGTGTCTTGTCTCTAACTTGGGCTTGAAATCGGCTTTCTATGAATTGGTCATCGATCGATGCCAATTGGTCAGCATCGATCGATGCCAATTGGTCAGTATTGATCAATCTTGGTTATATAACATCGATCGACGTCAGGATAGTGCCGTCGATCGACGACAGTCTTGTACTTCGACTCTCTCATAGATCAGCTACGGATTAATCTCCTTTAAATGCTCCAAAAGCTCCAAGTATCTCCATATATCTCCAAAACGTACCTGGACATATAAAGACCTTAAAAAATAGCATAGACACACATAATAAACCCTAATGGAATCTATAACATGGTCTAAAACTGGTAATAAATATGTTATATCACTAATCATGCCAAATAATGATGCTTTCAATAAACTTCTGGCTTACATTATTTTCCTCAGTCTTACTAATCTAGTGTAGTAAAATCAAGTGGGGAATGCATTAGTCTTTTCAAAATGTTTTTACAACCATGTAGAATGCTTGTAATATAGAGGTATTTATCATGTTATTCACTCTATCAATATGATATCTATTTATGTGAACTTTTTAAAAACTCAATAATTTTCTTTTGAAGCTTGGGAAATACAACACAAAAACAAATTCAAACTGTGTTTACATATGAATATTTTTTTTTATCTGGTATGTTTAGTTATCAATGCATTGTAGTTATTATATTGACATTAGCTTCTTTACTTTGTAAAATAAAAGAAATATCTCTTTACTTTCAAAATCTTTTAATTAGTTACATTGTCCACTAAACATAAATCTCTATATTTTATTATTTGTAAATAAATAAATCAATCAAAATTATATATAAAATAAATTATTAAAATAAATCAACAACCATGTCCAAAACAATAAAACACACTAACTCATAAAATGAAAATATATGATAAATGTTAAAAATAATAAAGCAAAACTCCTTACTTTTCTTGAGGTCTGAATTCTCTGCCAGAGCCAATGACAAGTGACCTAAGACATGCGAAAAATACAGAAAGATAACAAAACAAATTTTAAAAAAGTATATCTTTATTTCGAATCCGCATAAGCTTTGAGATCATTACAAAAGATTATAAAATCTTCGGCTTCAAGAGCTGTCAGCGAGTTCCCAGTTCTATCCACCTAAAAGCTTAAACCTAGTTGAGTCGCAGGTTCAATAATAAAAGACAAAAAAATACGGAAAAGGTTTTGTTGATTTCAGACTGGACCTTATGAAAGGCTGCCTACATACCCCTTTCGAGTATCAAGTCGAACATAGTTCAGTTTTAAAGTTTGAACAAGATATCGAACCGCCTATGTGAGTTCATCTAGTATTAGAGTGCATGACATAAAAACTAAGCATGTCGAGAATAATGCCTAAGGTTTCTAAGTGAAAAAATTCTAAGAGTCTGAAAATGGTCCTTGTGCCCCTTGCCTTGGCTCTCCTTATATATACCTCCAAGGTTGGTCATCTTTCCTTTTCTGCCCTCGATTCAAGTCTATCTCATCGCGGAAATCTTCCTTATCTTCTCGATCTTCATGATTATCTTGGAAACTTGACATTTATCTTCTTTTCCATTTATCTTCTGCGAAAATCAAGTAAACAGTCATTGTGGTTGGGCTCATTCCTCGTCTAAAATTGCAAGTGAACTTTTTACCGCATTTTAGACCTTTTCGAGCCATCTTTTGATTTTAATTTTTATACGATTTCTTTCGGAGAAATCACCTTTCATACGGTGTTGGTTTCTATATCGTTGGTTCTGCGAAATAATACAACCAACCGTATAGGCGAGATAACAATGGTGTTGAGTTAACAATTATCGTTTAATACGATTGATTTGAATTTTTAGGAGAAAACAAACTTTTCTGTTTTATATAAAACTTCAACAGGAAATCTGATCAAGACGAAAAAGGGCCAGTTCGATCAAGACTTGAAAGGGAGGACGATGAGGAGGAGGTGGTCTTGTCGCCCGTGGGCGACGAGACAAAGTGCGTGTCTCATCGCCCACGGGCGAAGAGACTCGGTACATGTCTTGTTTCCCATGTGCGACGAGACTTGGTACGTGTATTTTCACCTATGGATGGCGAGAGTTGGTGCGTATCTCATCGCCCATGGGCGAAAAGAATTGGTTTATGTCTTTTTGCCCACGGTCAACGAGACTTGGTGCATGTCTTGTCGCCCATGGGCAACGAGAATTGGTTACGTGTCCCGTTTCCCATGGGCGACGAGACTTAATACGTGTCTCGTCACCCGTGGGCGACGAGAATTTGTGTGTGTCTCGTCACCCATGGGCGACGGGACTTGGTACGTCTCTTGTCTCCCGTGGACGACAAGACTTGGTGCGTGTCTCGTCACCCACAACCGACGAGACTTGGAGACAATCTTGGGGGCGATGACAGAGCCTCGAAGGCTAGGAGATGAAATTTGTCTCGCCGCCTGCTGGCGACATTGCGAGGAAAGTGTGTTGGTTCCTTTCTTCCGTTATTTTTTCTCCGTTGATCGCTACGTGAACTTTCAGAATTAGTTGGTTTGTTTTACGCAAGTTTTTCCGTAAACATTTTCCGAAAGTTGTTTCATGGAAGATTATCTTGCATATTATTCTACGAGGTTTTTCTGTGGAAACTTTCCAAATTTTATTCTCTATAAGATTTCTTTGTAGAACTTGCCATTTATCGCAAAACCTTCCGTAAGAACGTTTTTATGGTCTTTTCATGTTTAGTTAGAAACTCTTTCATTTCTTTTCTGAGATGAAATACACAGAGTTTTGTTCGTATCCTTATTTGAATAGGCTCGTCTTATGCGTTATAGTTTCCTCGCCATATCCAAACATATTTATCAAAGGCATATTTCTCGGAACATTTTAGCCGTTAATTTTGCCATGTCTGACTTAGACCCCAACAGTTAGCCCCCATCTCGTAATATTTTAAGTGAATTCTTACGAGGTATTGATAGGTGTGTTATGTGGAATCATTCGCTAAAATGTCTGTTGAAGAAACCGATTTTTTCCGAAAGTTTAAGTTGTTGGCTCGCTCTATCTCCTCAGAAGAATGGGATATGATAGGATTGGGGCTGCGCCGTATGGTACCCTTTTGAAGGGATTAAGCCTTTCGTAGTTCGTTCTGGGGTTAAGGTTCTTGTGACCTGTTTTCCAGTGGGCCTTTATGGTCTAATTATGTATCGTATGGAGATTTTTGAGCATGTCGCTGCCAATGAAATTTCGGCCTTGAGACTAGCCTTGTAGGCTGTTTGTTTTGGATTTATGAAGTCGTGGGTTATCTCCTTTTAAAAACATATGGAATGTCCATATGCAGGTATGAGAGAAGGAGAGTGAGTTGTCATCTCATTTCTAATGCTCAGCGGATCGTTATACTTTTCGTTGTGTAGACGAGAATAATCGAAGGCTTTTAGTTCGCGGAGTCTCATAAACATACAAATATAAGTGAAGGACATATTTTGGAATCTCGTATCAGTTTGTTGATACTATGCTTGAGATGTGTAAGACCAGTGTGCTGGTTTAGGGCAAGGCCTAGGCTTACTATTGGTTTAGGATTTACGATGACGGTTGTGGCTTAAATCACATGTTGCGGTTTCGACTTGATTATGGGGGAGATGGCTAAGTCTGTTTCGGAAGTTGGAGTTCATTTGTTTATTCAGCAACAAACGGAATGGTAAGTGTTACCATTTGAGTTTTAGACTTTGTGAAGGATGTGTGTTTGAGAAGATGTTAGTGCGTATAACTGAGTTTCCGAGACATAACTTTCATCTAGGATGATATTTTACGTCGAAATCTGGTTCTTCAAGTGTTTGCGACGTCTTGTGGCACTAAAGACTGGACTTTTATTTCGAGTATAATTTTACGTTATGAGATATTTTTCGTGTTTGAAGTGAAGGTCTCATTTGACCTTGTGGCCATTGAATACATCGGTTTGTTTGCGGAGGTTCGCAGCCGAAGGTTGCTTGTTTTACGAACTAACCGAAAACGTTTTCGTATATAGGTTTTCTTTTGTACGCCGCATTTCTTGTGTGCGGGCTTAAAGATATTTTTGTGGTGTGGCAAGAGTTTCATTTTAACCTTACGACATAGAAACGTTTGGTTTGTTGCGGATGTTTCGCAGCCAAAACTGTCGTTCCTGTTTGGATGTTCAATTTTTTTATTTTGATAGAGGAACAATGAGTCGACTAAATTTGTCCCTCGGAAGAAGTGCTTCACTGTGCTTTGTGAAGGTTTGGCCTTCCGAAATTTACTATGTGTATTTTAAGGATGTTTCGTATAGCTCTAGAAACTTTGCTACGAGTGTTCCTTATATGCATTTTTCGGGTAAAACGTTGTGGGCTTAAAGTGAATTGTATAACATATATAAGTTGGTAGATTGTTTAACAAGTTCAAATTTTCGGTTAACCGTATGATTTCCGTTTCTGTGTTATATGATAATTATTTGTGTAATCGTCACTTGTGTTTTTAAGACCGCAAGAATTGTCGTTTTTGCCATTAAGTGACTGGACGGAGCGGTAGTCGCTCGAATGTTTTGGCTTGACGTCAAGGCTTTGTTTGGCCGAATAGCCAAGGACGTTGTATGTCAAGGATTAGACCATGACACTTTCATGTTAACATTAAGGTCATGTTAGTTTATAATTTTCCTTAAAGAGGATGCCGAATTCTGGTTCGGACTTCTATGGGAAGGTGTAATTGGCTGAGGGCAAAGTACGTTCGTCGAGATTGATAGGCCAAGTATTCTGTGTTAAAATGGCCGATGGTTGTAGAAAACAATTTCCCACTTTTGGTTTCAGTATACGATGAATGCTTCGTATAAAGTTTCTTTTAATCGTATGAAAATTGTTTCCATTTTGTCTGAGGAAGAGGAAGCCTAAGAGGCTTGATACAGGACCCGTGCGGAGTCAGTTGTGTGATGATTTCCTGCTCGGGTGTAACCGTGGGAAATGAAAGGCAGAAGCCAACGAGCCGCAGGGCTAAAGGAAGAGATATGTTAGATTGTAGTGCGAAGAGATAAAGTTTAGATTGGTTGTTCAAACTCGGATCATACAACTTCGTTTTTGCTATGCAAAACTTCTTCGTAAAACCTGTTATGTTTTTTTTTCAAAAGTTGTTTCGTATGACTTGATCTGACTAAACAAAGGATTTTTCATGTAAGTTCTACAAGAAGGCATTTCTCATAAACGTAAATTGAGAGTGTTTCTTGCAGTTTACTCGTGATTTTTACGAGCGAAGATTAGGTTTTCCTCATTTGCGTTTTTATATTGCGAAGTCGTTTGCATGATACGGATCTTTTTTCCCATAGACTGTTTCTTATACAATGTTTTAGTTATACCAAAGTAATGGGTGACCCGGTTTTATGAAGATAGTAAATCCAACGCTATGTATGAGATGTCAAAGTAGCGATGTTTCCGATCTTTAGTGAAAGTTGCTTGGAGTCCCTCATGAAAGTTGCTTGGAGTCCTTTGAAGAACCTAATAACCTTTTTTCATTTCTTCATGGTACTAGATGTATGTACCTGAAACACAAATAAAAATTATGTAAGTAAACTAAAATAGAAAAATAACCTAGACTATATCAAACAAATTGAGTCTAATGACAATCCCGATGCTCACTGGAACTGGCGCCAAATTTGATATCACTCAAATTAGCCTATGAGAAACGTTACTTCTCAAATAAAGGTTCAATTGTAGTACTTAGGGATCAAATCCACAAGAGTTTGGGTACACAATAATATCAATTTAGTCAATGATTAAGCTAGGCTAATAGATTAATAATCAGTAAACAAAGCCGTTTGATTGGTTGGTTGGTTGTAGGTCTATGAAAAATAGTTAGATCTAGGGTTTCAGGTAATCATGATTATATAGATATAGATTGCTTAGGGTATGTGAATGACAATCCTAGAACTCAATGTCTAATGCAAAGATATCCAGCTTTTGCATGCGAGAATTATCGTTACTAAGTCAAGTGTTCAGCTGTCACATGTTAACACGGATCATGTGTCGATCGATGCTATGGGTATGAGCGTTGATTGACACTGCCTTAGGCAAGAGTTATCGAACTGAGCGATTTGTTCACTAGTATTACTAAATCAGTTGTCGCTTGTTTCTAGCAATCCTAGGTCAAGAGAGTCCTATTTTGGTGAAGAACCTATTGTCGTATTTCCCACAGTCCCAAGTTGCTTGTGAGGAAAATCATGAGATGGGTGATGATGAGGAGGTCGTGAAGGAGGAATACATAGATCCTTGTTCTGACCGCGAAGAAGTTGCAGCGTATTGGAGGAGTACTTACAATATTGTGTCTTTTCATCCTTTTCAGCTGGTTTCCAAAGAGATCAAAAGACGTTTGGTCAAATCCCTTAGGGGTCGAGTGGGTGTACTCTGGAGTTCCATCGGGCTATCCAAAAATTCTTTCGAATTTCTGAATAACGTGATCTTCTGAATCCTGCGATCAGAAAATCGTGCGGAAATTCCTCAAATTAGCTTCTTCACATATTACGAGGTATTATTCATTCTTTATTTCATGTGGTTCCGATTACCATGTTGCTTTTCCACCTATTTGAATAGTTATATATCTCGTTTTGAGTCAAATCACCTACAAAAATTACATCATCTTATCGGGATTTTGATATGAAGTTATAGGCGATCAAGGTCATCCACATACAATTTTTCGCCGAAGAATTACATGACGATGATAATAGTTTTTCTTCGAGTGACAACTAGTCAACATACACTTTATATATGGGTGGCTCATCTGGACGGTTCTTCGAGAATGATGTAGGACGGAAGAGCCTGTACACACAGACCGTTCTCGTAGCCGTATAAGGAGTAAGAAGTTTGATTGAAATAAGAAGTACGTCTATGAAAAAAAAATTTAGGAGGGACTTATTCTTGGAGATGTTTTCTCACCTTTTCCAAAGCCCTTCCTAATATTTAAATCGGCCATTTAATAAATGGAAGTCGGTAAAGGATAAACGATAAAAGGCAAAATTTCTAAACGACAAAAGAAAAATCCTAGAAGGAAAATGAAAAGACTTCGACTTCAACCTTATAGAGTTAAGGATTCCTAAAGTAAAGTATCTACAGGAATCTCAACACTTTCGTACAAAAAGTTGAGAACTATCTAAAACATCTTTCGGCGACTTAAACGATACTGTAATAAACTATAATTGTCTTGATCCTTATTTAAAGGTGACAAGGCAATATTTAGCCGGGTTAATCTATAACATAATAAAATCTTTTTTATGTTCATTCGCCGAATTCCTATTTCAATATGAAGACTTCTCCTATATTTATGCTCTTATCAGATACACTTATTTCAGATTAAACATTTATTAAGCATATAAGTCACGCTTAGGAAATCAGAGTAACCAAAGAACTAAATCACTTACAAAAATTTCAAACCAAGCTATTAATTCAGTTTGTCGTCAGAAGAATCTCTATGGGGTCTTCACTAATATTTGTCATACATCTGCATTTTTTCTATTTCTTCTCCTTTATTTCAAGAAACGTGAACTTAACACCATACATGTTTGTAAAGGTATTTTTTTTTTAATTTTGTAACCTTCTAGGTAATGATAATGTATTTTGGCATATTTAGAAGTTAGAATGTAAAAATTTCTGGTTAATTCTTGAAAATACTTAGAGTCACATGTTCAAGTTTTATTAGGAGAAAATAAAATTCATTTAACATGGTATAATTTAGTTCTATAAATATGTATCGGATTATAGATCTAGAATTTTTAAATCAATAAAAAAGTTAGAATGAATTTTTAAATTATGAACATGTGTTCAGTCTGAACTCGGCCCGTATCGAAAGTAGGTACAAATTCGATGATGAGATATTGGAAAGACGTTTATTGATAGATCAAAGAGAAATTATAGGGAAAAGGATGATGAAATCGTTAAGAGCTATGCACTTAGTAAGAACAAGTAAAGTTATCTAAAACCTAGTTCTTATGCCGACTTCTGTGTGATTGTGAATGTCCCTTCTTCGAGCTAGGTCCTTTTTTAATAGTCGACTTCATTTATTTTTTTCTCGAAGTCGGTGTATTTCTTTGACTGCCTCTTAGTCAATTGGGACGAGCTCAGTTTACTTGATGGGCTTTGTTGGAGGGATGTAACTCATCTCCAACAATTAAGTCCTAGTTCATTGTGTGAGACGAAGTCGATTACAATGAATTTATAAGAGTGAATCCTAAAAGTAAAGAAATCTGGAATATTGTCTCCCAAATGTTGTTATACTCCCATTTCGGCGCTTCCTAAGGTTCTCGTTGGGAATATAAACCACTTATCAGGAGAACCTTGTTTATCATCAGTGTTACCAATTTCAAATCAACAAATTTGACCCTAGTTTGCTCTTAGAGGTGGAATTATTATATCTTGAATGCAGGAATCAAGACATCTCTAGGGTTTTATACCTAGTGATGACGCCTATTTTTTCCCGCGCTGAACTTCCTATGAGTAGTGCATCCTTTTCTCATTTTTCTCATATCTTCGCGTAGTCAAGGTACCTCTCTCTCGAACTCTCTCTGCTTTTACTCTTTAGTTCTGATCTGCTTCAATAGATTTTTTAGAACATATTTCTAGGTAGTCTCTCAGTCAGTCTCTTTAAATTAAAAAAAAAAAGAATTGAAAATAAAGAGAGAGAAAGTCAAATGTCAAAAATGGTTTCTCTAGGAAGAGCTTTGTATAACAATTTGAGATACATTATTGCTTATGTGTCTTTTCTTTAGTGGAATAACTTTTTATGTTAATATTTAATTACAAATATATATACTACACAGAGTATCAGCCGGATGCTGATGCTCTTAGATTTTCAGGTCTGCCTCGTGTTCTAGATTTTTTCTTTAGAAAAGAATGTCTTCAATCTGCATGTTCTTGAGAAAAGGAAAGGAAAATATTACATCTCCAAGCTCATAACCAGATGTATCTGGTGGTTCTAGTCCGATTGACTACCGATGAGAAGTCATTAGGGAGGAGCTTATCCAATACCGTCAGATTGGATTTTGATCAAGTCCAACTAGTTCATTTTGCTGAGGGTTGCATTTCAAGAAGATGGAGAAGGTCAGGATATGGTTGATGATGAAATTGAAACCAATATTCCTAACGGTAGAAATGATTTCCAAAAATTCCAAGGTTCATGCAACTGGTTTGATTCCGAAATCAGCCCTATACTCTTGGCCACAGTGGAAACTTCATATATAATCCCAGAAATCCCTTAAGAAGATGTGCGGCCTTCGATAGTAGAGGAAAAAATTGGCTGATGTCTTGCCGATATGTTCTAATGTGAAGGGTGTGAAAAAACTCAACTGGCTGAAATGCTGAATGTCCCAATCATAACCTTTATTATCCTGAAATCATACCAATGGCCATGGATCCGCTAGTGGGATACACTTGTGTAAATGAGTCTTGGTTCCTGAAGGGATTCCAAACTATGGTTCCCCATTCCACGTCTCATCACCCGCCTATTGCCACAAATGCAACATTGCACTCTCACAACTGACGACTGGATTTATTAAGATTGATGTTGCATTGATGGTAATGGCAGCCGAGATCCATGCTTTGATGGGAGTCAGAGTTTTGATGAAATTACAAACCATTAGTATGAAACAAAACGGCTTTGTGTATGCAATGATGCGGACCAAGCACAAATCCTGACCAGCAAACCCCGGTCCAAGCCTTGAACTTGGATCACTTATGAACCCGGCCGGCTTTGCCGAGGTCTCGTTTGGATCTCGAGTATAGTAAGATCAGGTCATCCACATTAGGACTCACCCCCCGTCCACACCACGTCCGCGCTGCCAACACGCGCCACTCGCTCGCACAACGCGCACACTAACATTGAAAGAGGGTGTAGACTAGGAATATTGGGTCCGTTCTCAATAAGGCGATCACATTTTTGAGAAGAATCCCTATGCATCAGCTAGTACGTGTGTGATTGCTGATAGGATGGTTGGTTCTCTTACAAAGAACTTATCGTCTTACTGAATACTGATGGAACCTTGTGTCGATATGTCTGACATCTCGGAACTCAAACGAATTCTGTTAGGTAAACCAATCAATATGCCCTGCCAGTCTCTTTTCGGCAAATAATAGGCCGGACTGAGACGTTTGCCCGTAGGTTCCAAACTATTTCCGGAAAAATATTGAGAGACAGCTGATGTGGGGTTTTACTTCACCTTCAAATTAACCTATTTCCTACTTTACTCTCTCAAATAAGAAGTTCAGTGTAGTACTTAGGGATCAAATCCACATAGACTCTAGGATTGCACAATAGACTTATTGTTTTCGAATTAAAGCTAGATGAATTATAACAATAACAATAACAATAGAAGCGATTTCAAGATTAATTTGGTTTGTGAGAATTAAATTAAGAGATTAGACTTAGGAGAAATTCTCAGGTAGGTTTAGATAATGCAAACTAATAGATTGCTAGGGTTTTATTAAGCATCGTTCTGAACTCAAACCTTAGGGTTTAGTAGATTGCTCTTGTGCATCTCGACCTGAGCGTCGATCGATGACAATAAGATGGCATCGATCAATGCTCATTCTAACAGTACTGGTTTCGTGGTTTGGTGGGTTCTCTAAACTTCTAATTCAACTCTCTTTGTTACTAGTTATTTAGATTGTTTAAGATAGATTCCATGTTATAACCAGGCTCTCGCTTGCGCTATAGGACCCTAATTTCTAAGATTGAGGTGATCAAGTTAACTTAAACAAAGAACCAAGAGGTTTACCCTAACAATTTTATAAAATCAACAATACATTACTACCATTGAATAAAATTAAATCTAATAGAGAACTACTCAGACATAGCAATAAAGAACATGAATAAATTGCATAGAATAAACTGAGTAAAAAGATAAAGAGTTCAAGATATTCTCTGTAATGATCAGATTTTTCTCTCCAATAGATTGTAGCAATGTGTTCCAACTCAAAACTCTAAAACTCTGGTGTAACTTAGAATACAACTCTCTCTTAGGTCTTCTAGGCTTAGGGCAAAACAAAGATAAAAACCCTAATAAATAGTCTAAATTTCGCGAGGGACTTGTCTTGCAATTAATGAAACTTATGGGTAACACTTGTAATTTCTCAGCCTTCACCAATCTCGTTGTCGACTTGACCGTCGATCGACGCACAGTGGTGTGACGTCGATCGATGGTCTATTCATAAATATGGATCCGACTCTTAATTTCTTCTGCAGCAATCCTGAATTCTCCAAAATAGTCCAAAAGCTCCAATTGCTTCCAATGAGTACCTAGACCTGTAAATACTCTAAAACAATTACCAAATGCATATAAAAGACTCTAAAAAATAATCTATATATCATATGTAAAATAGGTAAATCCATGGTATAGTCAAATCCCCCTAGACTTAACCTCTTGCTTGTCCCTAAGCAAACAAAGCCCGTGTAAAAAGTTTTGAAAAGCGGAGACTCTCATAGTGTCTAAATATAATTGTCACCCTACTTTGTTGCAACCACATCCTATCAAGTGAATCACAGAGAAACTTTATATACCCTATCCTAGTATAGCAACCAAATTCTTTCTACCAACAACTTAGCAAATACTAGTCTGACTCGCCCCCTACTGATTTCATTTCTTTGCATAAAATAAAAGTGAAGGCTTTACCTTGGGAGTATTGATCAAAGGATATATGGACTCTTACCTCTGCAAGATTCTGAACAACTAGGCACAAAGTCTTCCTTGATCCATTTCTTCCTCTTTTCTCTCTTCTCTGAATCTTTTGGATCTCAAACTCCAATGGACATGATGCTGATACAGACAATCCTGCCATCGTCATTTCCGCAAATTTATATATATATATTTAAAGCAAAGTTGTAGGCGAATAGTGGGGTTTATCAGTAATGTATCTATCCCTCGCTTCCAACAATGTGTGATCATTCCTTTGAATTATAAATAGTGGGGTTCATCGGTAATGTACCTACCTCTTTGCATCTCATGAAAATCATCTCATTTTTTTATTTTAGTAGATGTGATGAAAGAGAGAACAGACGAGAGAGAGAGAGAGAGAGGAGAAGAGAGAGAGAGAGAGAGAGAGAGAGAGAGAGAGAGAGAGAGAGAAGAGAGAGAGAGAGAGAGAGAGAGAGAGAGAAGGGAACCAAAGGTGCAATGACTTGTACCTACAGAATCGCCCAGAGACCAAATCCCCAAAGCAAGCTGATAATGTCAGGATTAGTGTTGAAATCAGTTTTGGTTCTTTCAAACTTTCTAAGCAAGTGTGATATAGTGGCAGGATGATCCACTTTGGTATCTCTAGTAATCTCCGCAAACAACCTTCCAGGAATGGTACTAAAGTGTGGTTAGTCAATAATAAATCTTGATCATAGTCTCCTTCTTGACTCATAAAAACTTTTTTGAAAAACTTAATATAATTATAAGACGCAATTCAGCATTAGTGAACCTCCCCCAGACTTAAATACTTGTCCCCAGTGTAATCCGTCTCGGATTGGTTAGGAGGAATTAAATCATAAGGAAACAGTGTTAGAGATAGCTCAAATATACCAACTCTGTTTGGATATCGATCGATGGCAGTAGGTGAGAGTCGATCGATGGTAAACCATCATCGTCGATCGATAGTGAACATATGGTATCGATTTGATGTTGTATTTCGAACTATCAGGTAAACCTTCAAAAAAAGAATAAATAATGAAATAATTAGTAGTTATAAATAAAGTTAAAATTCGTAACTCTCTGTTAAATTGCATCGATCGACAGAAACAAGGAGGTGTCAGATCGATGTTAAACTGACAGACTGAATTGTGTGTGTTGACTCTCCATTCTGATCATCTCTCTTTGGGTTGGCTCTGTTAGACACTCAAGCACACATTGAATAATAATCCAAAACATAATAAATAAATAGTATAATCCAATGCACACAGAAAAATAAATATGAGTACAAGTCTAGAAAGTGAAATGAAACAAAAGAAGAATGAGTATCGAAGGGACTACTCCTCGTCTGATGTATCCAGCGTCATGCTGCTGTCGTGGTGCTGCTCCCGGTGGCGATCTGGATCTGGTCCTGGGCCGGCTGAAGCACGGGATCGAGACATCGTCTCCACCCTTGCCCATATCGCTCGAAGTGCGTCCACCACGACTCACTGGAAAACACTGTGGTCGTACATTGGGGATCTCTGGGATATGGGGGAAGGTTGGGAGTTGTGGAGGTGGCTGTGCCAGATCGTCCGCTGTGGCTGATGCGACCGGGTGTGTTGGTTCTGAGGCCTCTTCTACGTCGTACACTGAGGGGTTCAGTGTGGAGGTGGCGCTCAGCTGGGGGAATGCGAGGCGTTGTAGATCGTCAGAGAAAGTCTATCACCTCGCGCACTGGAAACTCTATCACCGAGGTCCCTCTCCATCCACAAAAGGACTAAAAGCATCCCTCCTTCAGCCACTGGGTCCTCGTCAGGTGACCCTCATCCATGAAGCGCACTCTCTCTCTCTACCAAAGCTCCCCTCGAAGCTAATGCCAAGAAAGATGAAGTATGGGTGTCAAGAGCTCGCTATCGTCTCCCTCTTCGTGCCAGAACCCTTGAAGGGTTTGTCTTTCAGGGTCTCCAGGTTCTCACAAGGTGATAGACTTCTCTGAGGAAATACATCGTCGTCGAGCCCAACTAATTACTTGATGGAATAGTACAACAATTTCAGCTCCTGAACCCTAACCTTGTTGGGTTCCATCTTGCTCAACAGGCGGTGTTGGCAAGGACCTTCAGGAAATAGCGCATAGTAGGGTGACGGGATGTCCGTTTGAGTGGCTGAGCCTGAGTCAAAAATGGCATGTCCCGACGAGGCCCAGAAGGGAGGCAACCAGGTTAAGGCATCGACTAAACAGGCGCTGGTACCAATGTCGAAGCTATAAATCTCACAGAGCTGCGGGATGGGATTCCGGTACCGGATGCCTCTGATGAGAAAAGTCAGGGTGCCATGCGCGCCGCCTTCACCCTGGGCTCTTGTAGAGCACCTGAGCTGTAGCTATGCACTGTCGGACCAGGTCGGATACAAAGGATATGTCTTAGTAGCCATGGTGACCAATCCAAGCTTATGCACCTTCTGTCTAAAATCCATGTAGTGCCCCAACTTCTTCAGTTTTCGCTTATCGGCGAACTTGTTGGGCTCGATGTAACGCTCTGCCAAGCGTTTGTAGTCGAGGCTGTCAAAATTATCCACTCCTCGCTCACGGGACGATGTGTGCAGTCCCTTGATGCCACTGCTTTTCTTGGGTTGAGATAGAACTCGAATGTCACAAGTAAATCCTCCTCCTCTTTGGGCCAAGGGTCTCGGCATGGAGGACCCCCATGCGTGGAGCACTGGAGATACCTACCTTGTACAACGCTTTTGTTCTCCTCTCGTCCATCAGCATTTAATCAAACAAGGCACAAATCAGAATTGATGTCGAGATTAAAAGAACAACCGTCGATCGATGGTACCACATGGTCATCGATCGACATAACTTCATGGCCATCGAACGACGGCGACTCATGGGCATCGATCAATGGTTCATCGCGGATTATGGATGACGAAATAGAGAATAATGGACTCAAATCATGCAAATCATGTTCAACATAGTAGATAACTCTTAATCTAGTACCCCATCACCCTAAATCATCCTAAATTTCGAGTTAAACCACAAATTCGGTTTTTCTTCAAAACTAAAAGTTACCTTAAATAAGAGATTTATAGACATACCTTGATGAATGAGTGATTAATGAATGAGACAGGTATAAAGGGTAAAATTGAGTGATATAGGATCAAAACAAGCAAAATTGGCCGAAATTCGAGAGAGAAATCGAGTGTTATACTCGTTTGTGTTTTGGCGGTTGTGGAGAAAAAATGATTTATGAATCGGGGTCGTGTCAAGTTAACCTACCCGACACACGACTGTCGATCGATGGTCCTATATGGGCCTCGATCGATGGTCTGTTCGGTGACTCCACATTCACTTACGAAATTTGTAATTTCATAAATAATTGATAAATAATTATTATATAGTTGTTATTAATTAATTAATTAACTCCCACTCAGCACTTGTTTAATGTCGTTAGCTTGAAGAAAAATGGGCTTATCATTTGGGGTTAGGCACCTCTAGACGTGTGGTCTGAGTATGCGGAATTTCAGCTCTCGCCCAATAATGTTTCACTTGCTGCCCATTCACCATGAAATCTTCTCCTTTAGGATTAAATAAGACAATTTTCCCTTAAAGCGTAACTTCTTTGATGGTGAAGGGTCCGAATCAACGAGAACGTAGTTTTCCAGGAAATAGAGTTGACCGAGAGTTGTACGTAATTGTTTGGTTCCAAATGCCGTGAAATAATTTTCTTGTCCTGATAGACTTTCGTTCTCTCCTTGTAAAATTTCTAGTTCTCGTAGGCGCTATATCTGATTTCGTCGAGCTCAATTAGTTGAATTAATCTCTTTATGTTGCGGGTTTAGCATCAATGTTTATCTTTTTATGGCCCATTCGGCTTTATGCGATAGATCTACAGAGAGATAGTAGGATTTTCCATGGATTAAGTGAAATGGGGTAGTTCCTAATGGTGTTTTAAATGCTCTTCGGTATGCCCAAAGTTCATCATCTAAATTCAAATACCAATCTTTACGGGTTGATCCTACCGTATTTATAGGATTTCTTTGATCTGATGGTTGGATACTTTCACTTGTCCGCTAGTCTGAGGATGATAAGCTGTAGCTACTCGATGGTGAACTCCATGTTTCTTGAGCAGTTTTTCAAACACTTTGTTAATGAAGTGGGTGCCTCCATCGCTTATTACAATTCGCGGAACTCCAAATCTGGGAAAGATTATACTCTGGAAGAGTTTAACGACTACGGCAACATCATTTTTTGGAGTCGCTATTGCTTCCACCCATTTAGATACATAGTCTGCAGTGACCAGTATGTTTTTATTTCCGTGCGAAGAAGAGAAAGGGCCCATGAAATCGATGCCCTAGCAATCAAACACTTCAACTTCAAGTATGAAATTTTGTTCCATCTCGTTTCTCTTGCTGATTTTTCCTCTTCTTTGGCAGGGGTCACATTTTGCTACGTAGGCTTGAGCATCTCGAAAAATAGTCGGCCACCAAAAGCCCGCTTGTAGGATTTTTGACAATGTCTTAAAACTAGCGAAATGTCCGGCGTAATCGGATCTGTGACAATGATACAAAATTTCTGGAGTTTTGCTTTCGCTACACATCGTCTATATATGCGTCAGAACAGTGTTTGTAAAGATAAGGTTCATCCCAGTGATATCTCCGGATTTCTCTCAAAATTTTATTTTTATGATATCCTTTGAAGAGTTCGGGTTCTACTTCGGCCGCAAGATAGTTTACTATATCTGCATACCAAGGTCTATCAGTGGTGTTTAGTGCACACACCCCCTGACTTAAACTTCTGCCTCCGGGAAGATCATCATTTGGATTCGAAGGATTAGAACTAACGTTGATATTTATTGGAATGATTATTTCAACGTCCTTCTCAAATGTATTGTCGATCAATGGAGTCTGGACAAATTCGATCGATGCTCTATGGCTATAATCGTTCAATGGTATTAGTGTATCGTCGATTGATTCTACTTCATGTGCCAAACTGACGCTACCAACAATAGTCGATTCTGCTAAGTAGACATTTTCTCTGGGTATGAAATCATCAATAGGGATGTCTTCGTCTACTCTTATTCGTGATAGGTGATATGCGACTCCATTTCGGATACTGAGACCTTGTGTCCCAAGATAACTCCGCTGTTAACCATGAAATGGCATTTTTCCTAGTTCAAAACCATTCTTCGCATCTAGCTAATACCTTACATAGGTTACCGAGACATGCTTTGAAATTTGGACCATAAACCGAGAAGTCATCCATGAAAACCTCCATGAATTCCTCAATCATATCGGTGAATATTGACATCATGCATCTCTGGAAAGTCGCAGGGAAGTTACATAGTCCGAATGGCATCCAACGATATGCGAATGTTCCATAGGGACAAGTAAAGGCGGTCTTTTCGTGGTCGTCCGGATGTATGGGGATTTGGAAGAATCCGGAATATCCCTCGAGAAAAGAATAGTATTCGTGGCTTGCAAGCCTTTCTAACATTTGATCGATAAAGGGTAAAGGTAAATGATCCTTTCATGTGGCAGCATTTAGTTTCCTGTAATCGATACACATCTGTGTCCGGTGACAGTTCTAGTAGGGATCAATTCATTTTGTCATTCTTTACCACGGTAATTCCTCCTTTCTTTGGGACAACATGAACCGGGCTGACCCAGTTGTTGTCTGAGATCAGATAAATAACGCCTGCTTCTAGAAGTTTCATGATTTCCTTTTTAGCTACTTCCTTCAGGTTGGGGTTCAATCTCCTCTGATGCTTGATGGAAGATTTTGATTCATCATCAAGGTGTATCCTATGCATTCATAGAGCGGGAGAAATTCCCTGGATGTCATCTAACGAATATCCAAGAGCCTTGCGGTGCTTCCGAAGTTTATTCAGCAACAATGCTTGCTCTCTGTTACTCAAATTTGCATTTATGATGACATGATAGGAGTTTTCGTAAAGAAAACCGTATTTAAGACCGGATGGAAGTGATTTGAGCTCGATTTTGGGTGCTTTTTCCTTGCTCCAGTCGTCAGTCACAGTACGTTGTCGATCGATGGCGATATCGGGGTGTCGAACGATGGGGGTTGATAGATTGAGTTCGTCAAGATTGACATTAAAAATTTCTTCTATGGCGTCCATTAACCTAGCATACTGTCCAGTCCGATCTTCTAACGTAGAGATGTCGACTTCAAGAGATGTGCTTGCTTTCTTTAGAGGTTTGTTCAAGCACATGTCTATGAATAATTCTCATGATAAGTCGGAAAGGTAATCGATATGGTAGGTTTGACCATCGATCAAAGGTTATTTATTATGTTTTCCATGTCAAATACCATCGGTATATTCCTGATGTTGAGGCATATACGTCCTTCTTGACATCAATGATCACCCCGACAGTGGCCAGGAATGGAATTCCTAAGATAATCAGATTTCGAGGTTCTCGCTCATATTAAAGTACTATGAAATCTCCAGGTATATCGCAGTTATGAATACATATGGGTACGTCCTCAAGTACACCGTCCAAAATTCTAGTGGATTTATCAGCTAAAACGAGTGTGACCCTGGTAAGTTGAAACTGTGTTAGCCCGAGAGCGACTGCAACAGAACAAGGCATTAAGTTGACACTAGATCCTAAATCGCAGAGGGATCCTTGAAATCTCTCATCTCTAATAGTGCAGTCCAAAACGAAACTACTGGGATCAGGGCGTTTAATTGGAGTTTTTCCTTGAATAATTCCGCTCACTTCTAAGATACCATCATCAAGCAGTGTTCTGATTCATGGAATCCTCGTGATGCTGCATCTTTCATGTACTGCTTAATAGCAGGTGAGATGTGAATGGCATCGCTTAGTGGCATCTCAATGTTTACTTTGTCAAATGTTTTCTTGCATATTGCCTTTTCCAACTGCTTCTTCTTCTGCTTGGTAGATCCTTGTTTTAACCGTTTCCAGTACGGGGTGTCGATCGATTCTCCAACGTCTATTTTCTTTTCCTTAGGTTCAATAATTGATTCCTCAAGGTCGTCATTTTGGCCCAATGCTTCAGTTTCAGGAAGGATTTTGGGATCTTTTTCGTAAATTTTGAGCGGGATGGGATGCAATTTTCTTTTTCATCCGTCGCGATTTCCTCGAATTCATCGATGGTGATGCTTCTTTAACGTCAGGGGTGAGTTTTCGACCGCTTCGTAAAGCTAAGACATTGCAATGGCTCCTGGGGTTAGCGTTTGTTTTACCAGGTAAGAATCCATCCTCTACCCTGATGGACATAGTGTTGCTCGCAACTGGGTTGTCGATTCTCTTAATGTGTTCGCTTAGAGTTTCAAATTTTCTGTCATCTCTGAGTATATCCGATCTAACTCCTCATTGGGGTCGGTGGCTATTCTACGGTTTCATGTGAAGACTTGGTTGACTTTAAACTTATTTTGTATCTGTTCACAGTGGTGTTGTAGTTGCTTGTGAAATTGCAGCGCTTTCTCTAGATCGTTGATCGTTCAGGTTCATCACATCAGAGAACTCAACTCATTTTTCGAAGTTGGAAGGGGCGGAATTGTCCTCACCATAATGTTGAGATAAGTTATTTCCATCCAGAAGGGCTGCAACTGATGCCAGAGTTTTCTAACTCGGATCGAGTGTTTCTCCTCTGCGAAAATGGTGGTTCCTTCCTTTCGGTGTTTCTATTTTTAAAATCTTACCTAAAGCTATGTTCTATATCAGTGTTTTAGCGCTTGCAGGGCTTCGGGTGCCGAAGTTCCCCTCGCTGGTTGTATCAAGGATGGTTTGATAGTCTAGGTTTTAGTCCTCTATGGAAAGTGTTGATGAGTTGGGTTCTGATAATCCATGGTGTGGGCACGAAATTTGGTAGCTCTTGAACCTTCTCCAAGAGTTTTTAAAAGATTCGCGGCTACCTTGAACGAATGTGGATATTTATTTTCTTTCTTCCCAGTTTCTCTCCTCGTCAAAGAAGTGGTTGATGAAGGCGCTTCTAATATCTTCCCAACAAGTCAGGGATCCTGGTGGTAGCTGGTTCAGCCACCTCCTGGGGTCACCTTCTAGGGAGAAAGGAAAAATTTTGCAGCGATTGAAATCGTCGTTCACCATGTCTTCTAGCATGTCGATGTGATCGTTCGGGGTGTTCAGTGGGAAAACAATTGAACTGATTTTTGCGCGCCATAATTAGGAAGTCGATATCAAGCTCATGGCTGCCATTATGGTTATCGAATAATCAAATTGCGGACCCTATTGGAATAGGTTATGCTTGGGATAGGTATTAGAGTATTGGAAATTCATGTTTTACCTCATTCTTTGGAGATTTAGTGATTGCATGGGGATTGTAGCTCCCTGATAATTAATTAGTTGGCTTGCTTCGTTGCTTTTATTGTGTATTGGTTCTATCAAAGACTACTTTCTTATTATCAGAATTAGTAAAGGCGTACTTACTTGCTTCCGGCTGATCGGAATCGATAGATGGCAATGGAAAGGTGTCGCCCGACAGTAGTGGACTAACGTCGATCGATTCCAGATTAGCTCCTTCGATAGATAGTTGTTGTCTTGAATCCATATTCTCTCCTTTAAATACTTGTGTCATAAGGTTTAGGGAAAGAATAAATTAGCAGACAGTAACGTAAAAATCTAGACAATATTCTAAACGAAATCTAATGGCAATAAGAAAGAGTCCCCGACAACGGCTCCAAATTTGATGTGGGGTTTTACTTCACTTTCAAATTAACCATATTTCTCACTTTACTCTCTCAAATAAGAGTTTCAGTGTAGTACTTAGGGATCAAATCCACATACACTCTAGGATTCCACAATAGACTTATTATTCTCGAATTAAAGCTAGATGATTATAACAATAACAATAGAAGTGATTTCAAGATTGATTTGGTTTGTGAGGATTAAATTAAGAGATTAGACTTATGTAAAATTCTCAGGTAGGTTTAGATAATGAAGACTAATAGATTGCTAGGGTTTTATTAAGCATCGTTCTGAACTTAAACCTTAGGGTTTAGAAGATCGCTCTCGCGCATCTCGACTGAGCGTCTATCGATGACAATAAGATGGCATCGATTGATGCTCATTCTAAACAATAATGGTTTCGTGGTTTGATGAGTTCTCTAAACTTCTAATTCAACTCTTGATTGTTACTACTTATTTAGATTGTTTAAGATATATTCCAGGTTATAACCATGCTCTCGCTTGCGCTATAGAACCCTAATTTCTAAGATTGAGGTGATCAAGTTCAACTTAGAATTAAGAGCAACTTAAACAAAGAACCAAGAAGATTACCCTAAGAATTCAATAAAATCAACAATACATTACTACCATTGAATAACACTAAATCTAATAGATAACTACTCAGACATAGCAATAAAGACATGAATAATTTGTATAGAATAAACTGAGTAAAAAGATAAGGAGTTCAAGATATTCTATGTAATGATGATCAGATCTTTCTCTCCAATAGATGTAAGAAATGTGTTCCAACTCTAAAATATAAAACTCTGTTGTAACTTAGAAGACAACTCTCTCTTTGGTCTTCTAGGCTTACGGCAAAACAAAGAAAGAAAACCCTAATAAATAGTCTAAGTTTCGGCCAAGGATTTGTCTTGCAATTAATGAAACTTTTGGGTAAAACATGTAATTTCTCAAGCCTTCACCAATCTCGATGTCGGCTTGACCGTTGATCGATGCATAGTGTGTGACGTCGATCGATGGTCTCTTCATAAATATGGATCCGACTCTGAGTTTCTTCTGAGCAATCCTGAATGCTCCAAAATAGTCCAAAAGCTCCAATTGCTTCCAATGAGTACCTAGACTGTAAATACTCTAAAACAATACCAAATGCATATAAAAACTCTAAAAATACTCTATATAACATAGGTAAAATCCATGGTATATCAACTCTCCCAGACTTAACCTCTTACTTTTCCCCAAGCAAACAGAGCCCGTGTAAAAAGTTTTGAAAAGCGAAGACTCACATAGTGTCTAAGTATAACTGTCACCCTACTTTGTTGCAACCACATCATATCAAGTCAATCACAGAGAAACTTTATATACCATATCCTAATATAGCAACCAATCCATTCTACAACAACTTAGTGCAATACTAGTCTGACTCGCCCCTCTACTGATTCATTTCTTTGCATAAAATAATAGTGCAGGCTTTAGCGTTGGAGTATCGATCAAAGGATATATGGACTCTTACCTCTGCAAGATTCTGAACAACTAGGCACAAAGTCTTCTCTGGTCCTTTCTTCCCTCTTTTCTCTCTTCTCTGAATCTTTTTGGATCTCAAACTCAATGGACAATCATGCTGATACAATCCATCTTGCCATCTCATTTTCAAAATTTATTTATATATACATTATAAACAAAGTTGTAGGCGAATAGTGGGGTCATCAGTAATTTACATATCCCTCGCTTCCAACAATGTATGATCATTCCTTTGAATTATAATAGTGGGATCATCGGTAATATTCCTACCCCTCTGAATCTCAGGAAATCATCTCAATCTTTTATTTTTAGTAGATGCTGAGAGAGAGAGAGAGAGAGAGAAGAGAGAGAGAGAGAGAGAGAGAGAGAGAGAGAGAGAGAGAGAGAGGAGAGAGAGAGAGAGAGAGAGGGTTCAAAATTTACCTACAGACTTGCAGAAGGAATCCGATCCAGTGTATACCAAATCCCAAAGCAAGCTGATAATGTTAGGATTAGTGTTGGAAATCAGCTTCGGTTCTTTCAAATTTTCTAAGAAATGTGATATAGTGCGGGATGATCCACTTTGGTATCTCTAGTAATGCCTGAAAACAACCTTCTAAGAATGATACTAAAGTGTGCGTGAGCTAAAAAGATAAGGAGTTCAAGAGACTCTCACCCTTACTTTAAAGAAAGAGACTTGTCGGCTTAGAAGGTCCCGTGAGAAATAATTTATCTTAGAAAGGCAAATTGAGGGAAGCCTCGATTTCGGAAAAATGTCTTCCTTGTTTTGATAAGTTTCGCACGTATATGGCGGACTAAGAAGTACTACATCAGAAACTAATTCTCCTAAGTCAATATTTTTCCTTCTTTTGATAAATTTCACAAGTATATGGTGGAGCAATAATTCGTACATTAGAAACTACTTCTTCTGAGTCAAGAATCTGGTACAAATGAATTCCTGGAGAATCTCAAAGCGAAAGGAATGGTGATTCCTCAAGATGTCATGGAACAAATTGTTAGAGATGAGGCCAAATTTGAGAAGGGATAGGTGATATGAGGTCATCAAAATTGCGGACAACAATCTCGTTATCTTCCCACTTAAAGATAACCTGGTTCCTGATCATTTGGCACGAATACTGCTCTCATTTAGGCTGAAGCTGTAGTGAGTTTATATTATTCTGGGGTAAAGGACCTTTCAGCAAAGAACCAAGGTCAGGATACCGATCATCAGACCGGAGTAGATCAAACGGTAATCAACGAGGGATTCATCAAGGAGTTCCTAAGCAAAATATTCATGAAGAAGTTATGGAGGAGCAGAACGTCGTAGATCAAAATGGTGATCCCACCAATCTTGATGAAGAAAGTCTTCTTACTGACTCGACTGGGTGAATTCCTGAACATTATGGTCAATAGACTTACAACTTTAGCATTTCGGTCTATTAGGGACCTTGCCATGTTATGCGTTTTTGCTTTTGTTTATCTCGTCAGACAGATTTCAACTTAGAAAATATTGAAGTGTGTTTTTGCTTCTTTGACTTATTTTCATCGTTTTGATGAGCAATAACTTTAAGTATGATGGAACCATTCAATTGTTGATTACACAATTGACCTTCTCCACACTGAATATATAACTAATTGTCTGATCATGACATAGCCAACATATTGCAAACATGAATTAACTGATACATTTAACTCAACAAGGTACTGAGATTTTTTTTAAATAAGTTTAAGTCATGTCTATATTCGCGAATGCGAAGACTTTTTACTGACATTTATGGTCATTTAACTCGACGAATCTACTGTGACATATCATGAATGTCATTCGACTCGGCTTTTAAAAAGTACTCTTTGACACAATGTTTGTCATTTAACTTGGTGAATCAATTTGGACCAGTTAAGGCAATTTGATTCGTCCTTTTGTTCTTCTATTAAGAAGACTAGTCTACTATGATACAAATGTATCATTCAACTCGGCTCTATATGTTTTTTTTTGTATATCTGAACCTGTGAAGGCTGCCTAGATACCCTAGAGAAGGATCAAGCCATTTGTAGTTCCTTTTAGTACGGTTTTGCTTCTACTTGAAATGTTTCTCAAGGTTCATAGAATTCCAAGAACATGGTACAAGTTCTCCAGATGATGTGTCAAGTTGGTAGATGACTGGTTTGGATACCTTGGTGATTTTTATGGACCTTTCCAATTGGTTCCGATTTACCAACTCGCCACTCCTTAGTGTTTTCAAACACTTTAGAAGAATAGATCAGCTAGTTTGAGGGATCTTACACGGACCTTTTTTTTGTCGTAGCTTTCAGTGAGGTGCTGATCGTTTTGGATCCGAAGGACAGATTGATCTCGTCTAGAGCATCTAGAATCCTCTCTTTGTTGAAAGTGACATCCTGATGCATCTTAGATCATTGAAAACTGAGAACGTGACATCGGCTGGTGCCATTGCTTCTACTCCATATGCCAATGAAGACGACATTTTGTTCTTTTCTCCTCTTTTTGTCATTTTCTATTACCAAAAACTCCATCTATCTCATCTATATGGTGAATTTTCTTTATACCAATGGTGTTTATTGAATCCGATCAATAATAAAATTATTAGTTATTTCGCATGTCCATTACCTGAGGGTATCTCGGCGTTGATCTACTTAAGCGAATCTCCCATCATTCATATAAACCACAAAATTGTTAGAGGTGCACTGGGAGTCATTGTTAGTGATGATTCCATTGAAGAGTCCATGCCGATATATAATTTTAATTCAGAAAAAAGTTCTAGACTTTGCTGTCGGTGATTTGAACAAACGCCTTTGCCTCAACCCACTTTGTGAAGTAATTTCCATCACAAGTAGAAGCGTCGATTTCTAAAACTTGGCAGATGTTCAACTATGTCCATTACCCAACGCATGAAAGGATATGGAGCAGTGGTTGTTTTCAGAAACTCGGTAGGAGATTTTCTCTAGAATTTTTAGCATTTTGTTGCATACTCCTCGCAATATGCTACCATTGTTGGCCAAAAATGTCTACGACCCTTGATCTTCCAGAGCTAAAGCTGGTTCACTATAATGGTTCCCGCCGGTTCCTTCGTGTGTTTCTTCCATGACTATCATAGCTTCTTCTCCGTACATACACGATAATAGGACCTTATTATCACTCCAAATGTAAAAGCTCTCCATCCATGGTGATTTAATGGGAGATTTGTGCTTTGAGTCTGCGTGCTTCCCATTTACCATCAGGTAACTTGCCATAATCCAAGTATTATAGGATTGAAAGTCTTCAATCAGGGGAATGGAGGTCGGTATTTGGATTGGTGGTACCATTGACAATGTTGGTTGTTTCGACGTCAGATCTGATCGTGACTGCAAAACAATGTTGGTTGGCTCCCGCATTCTTTAAACCGAAGGGAAACACTTTGTAGCAGTAGGTGTCATGATTGGTGATGATCTCAGTATTTTCCCTATCGTCGGTGTTGTGATAAAAATCGTTCATGGCAAATCAAACGGCCAAAATCCTCTGAGAAATTGTGCCTTAAGCGAATATGAGCTAGAAATGTCAAAGAAACTATACAAGAACGAAAATTTCATATACTTCATTCCAGATAAGGAATAAAAGAATTTCTATCCAAGCGTGAAAAAGATTGGAAAACGTTCATGTGGAAGGTTTTTGCGATAAATGACGAGTTTTACGAAACAATCTTCCGTCAAAAAAAATTCGGAAAGTTTCCGTGAAAAAACATCATAGTATCATTTATGAGATAATGATCCATAAAACAACTTTCAAAAAGCATTTTACAGAAAAGCTCTCCAAGTCTCATCGCTTGTGGGCAACGGATAGGCACCATGTCTCGTCACCCACGGCGAGGAGACCATCACCAAGTCTTGTCATCCACAGGCGGCGAGACATCACCATGTCTCGTCGCCCACAGGCGACGATACACTCACCATGTCTCATCACCTGTGGGCTACGAGAACCATCTCTTAGTCTTGTCGCCCACATGCGACGAGACCATCACCAATTCTTATGCGGATTTGAAATAAAGATCTGTGTTTCTAAATTTGTTTTGTTATCTTTCTATATTTTCCACATTTATCTGGTCACTTGTCGTTGGATCTCGCAGAGAATCTGGACCTCAAGGAAACTAAGGCATTCTTGCTTTCCTCCATTTATAAAATCGACAGTGCAAATTTCGGTTCCTAAGTCGGGATGCATCTTGATTTGGTTCGAACCTTAAAATGCATCCATGAAAGTTAGCGACTAGTTTACCTAAGGTTTGATTCCATAAATCTATCAATGTCTGGACGAGAAAATTTGCCTTTGGACAACCTTTGTTGAGGTATGTGAAGTCGATGAAGATTATACACTTTCCATTTTTTCTTTCTTGACTACAATTGGATTGGTGAATCAATCATGATACTTTCCTTGGGAGTGGCCCGAATCCGAATAGTCTATTGATTTTGTCGTTGACTGCTTTGAATCTCTGAGACCAAATTTATGTTGCTTTTGTTTAACCGGTTCGTAATCAGATCGACATTCAGTTCATGGACCGTGAATGGCAGGATTGGTTCCTTTCATGCCGATTGTTAATCAGATGACGGTAGGTACATTTACCTTGAGGAATTCAAATGATTTTCATCTTTTGTGTGATCATCCAATTTTTCATTGATTCTAACGACCCTTGTCTGGATAAGATTTGTCCATGCCCGATGTGGATGATGTCTTACTTCTGCATGCATTTCTTATTTTATCGTTCCACGAGGAAGATTGCTTTTCGATAGAAAATTTCTGGCATCCCGTGGTTTTCTTTAATCGTAAATATTGTCCATATTTTGCAGGAAACTTGTTACAATGATGGTACGTCGAAGGGGGCACCTTCACTGGATGAACACACCACAGTTCCTAGGATCCTTTATACAGTGTCGGGTGTCAATGACGGATAACTTAACGAGTATGTTACTCATCCTACAAACATACTCAATATGATGATGATGATGATGATGATAAATTCAGTGGTGACGTTCCATAGAACGTGGTAAGAGACAGTGACAAGGTTTGAGATCTTGCAGGTCAATGTTTCTTTGAATATTAAATCGACTAAACTGCTCGTATCGATTACGAACCTGTATAACCTTTCATTTACCAATGGAGCTCCACCATTAGTGGATCATTATACATGCGTCAATGTCAGCAGCGTCAGCTTCCGATAATGTTATTTGGATGCATCCTCTGGTTTGACGGGTCATTGTCTCGTTGTTATCACTTTTCTTTTGGTATTATTTTACCATTCTTAAGGAATTTTCCTTGGTAGACGATCCTCTCATGTTTTATATTATGCTGGGAAGATCGCTCTGATGTCCATTGCTGCCTTCTTTGTTAAGGTTAAGTTTCTCCCTCAAATATCCAAGTTTTAAGTGGTTACGCTTCTTCTCATAAATTTTCAGATTTGATATTATTTTGATCATTCATATTGAGCTTTCAGCGAAGATCATTCGTACCAAGTGGACTGAAGAGTTGTCTCGGTCATTCATGCTGAGTTTTTGGTGAACATCATTGGTATTTAGTCGACTGAGTGAGTTGTCTCAATTGTTCATGTCGAGTTTACGGTGAACGTTGGTGGCGTTGAGTCGACTGATATTGGCATTAATGATATTTGTTCAAAAATCAGGCTGGTTGGTGGATGACGATGTGTTGTCATAGATTTGTGCTAATTTTGTTTTGTGTGTGTCGCACAAGTCACAATTTTAATGATTCTTCATCAGACGAGGAGATGGTTCAGATACATTCATGTTGATGCGTCGTGTAACTCGTGTTATTTCCTCGTCGTTTTTTGAATTGTCGCTTTGTTAAGATGGGGCAGCTGTGTTCCATCTTTTGGAGGGTTAACCTGAGATTGGTCATGGGACTTCTACATAGATTTATCCTTGTTTTTGATCCAACTCTTCTTGGTTTTGGCGGTCTTCTATATTTGAGGATAATTAGTCACTGCTCCTTTGCTGAATGCCAACAAGAGGACATTTGTGAGTTGCTTGCATTCTTTGGTGTCGTTCTCCTTTTACTTACGATCATTGTAATACTTATTAATAGCATAAGTCAGGAACTGATATGTATATTTGCATGTCCCAAACATGCCCAATGTCTGTCAATCACAACTGAGTCTATAGGTTCGGTCTCAGTGACAGAGTACCAGTCGACTTCTTCTTATCATATTTATCATAAGATGAATGTTGTCGAGGTTCTTGACAAGAGCATGCGCCTTTCGACTACAAGGCTCTTCATCACGTTATACTTGATCTTGTAAGCATCTTTATCTTCCTCCGGAGTGGTGAAGCAATTGGCGCGATGGAGAGCATATTCTAGTGTGATGTTGTTAGTGTATAAGTTTTCTTTTGAAGGGAGAATGTATCCATGGTACGTTTTCAGATCCTCCATTGCTATGGTGTTTGAAACATGCATTTTGGAGACCAACCCTTTGAATCTTTCCTTGAAACGCATGAGCCCTTCCTTTTCACCTTGCGCCATCTTCCATAGATCAGTAGTTGAAGCTTCCATGTCGGATAAACATTAATTTTTAAGGAATTCAATAGATAGGTCGTGTAAACTGTTGATAGAGTCCTCGTTGAGCCTTGAAAACCATGTCAAATCTGGTCTATTAAGACTTTCCACGATTAATTAAAAGTATCATGCGTCTTTCTCCTTAGTGTTAAAGTGTACTCATCCCATGGCTATGTTGAACACATTCATATGATCGCAGGGATCGGTTTCATCTAAGAAAGATGGGACTTTTAGCTTATCTATATGTCAAAATCGGATTTCAATGATCTTCTTCGTGAAAGGGGTGTTTTTTTGTTGCAACAAGGATGCTCTGTATCTCAGGAGCCAAACTCTTCATCCGATGGGTCTTCGTATCGTGTTCCAGAAAACATCAACGTGTTGATTTATTGCCTTTTTGCTATGACTTAGTATGTATCCTTAGCTTGTTGGATTGGTGTTTTTTTGTAAGAGTCATTTTCTTGTTCTTGTAGTTTCATGTTCTCCATCATCGGCAGCAGGTGGTGCATAAGCGGTGGCTAAGGCATCTAGTTATCCGTTTCTTGCTTTGTTCATAGTGTCTTGCTGATTAAGACGTTCCATTAGTTCTTGCATCATGGTCATCATGCTAGTGAGAATTGTAATCGGGTGATAGAACTTGTGCCTGTGAGAGTACATCTTCAGCCATTTTTGGTGTTACATTTTAATTTCCTATAGACTGTAATAATTATTTAGTCTGGATTCGACATGTAAAGGAAATAGACACTAATTTGATGGTGATTTTTTTGGAAAATGTTTATTGATAGATGAAATGATGATTACAAGAAAAATGATGAAATCGTTAAAGTTAGGAACGAATTAGGATCCTAGGTTTTATGCTGACTTATGTGTGATTGTAAATGATCTTTCTTTGAGTTTGGTCTTTCTTTTTTCTATCTGATTTTTTTTTTCTAAGTTGGTGTATTCATTTGACGGTTTTTAATCAATTAAGTTGAATTTAATTTAGTTGTTGAACCTTTATTGAGGACCTCAATTCATCTCTAACAATATATTATATTAGATTCAGATCATCTGCTGTCTCTTTTTGCTTTTATCAAGATTTTTTTATCATTTTATCAGATTTTGTATACATGCATCTGTGATAAATAAATCAGATATGAGCAATATATTTTGTTGCGGCTTTATTGTCGGATAGTGAGTATTCTGAAATTCTGGACACCAAAACATGTACAATGTGAGAAAAGTTAATGATAAACCTTGTGAATTGTTATGTCAAAAATTTTAAACGTGTAAGCGTAATTTGGAAAATAAATATCGATCATTTATTTAGTCAAAATCGTGATATGAAGTTACTTGAAGCTTTGTCCGCCGTTTTTTCTGTGGGTAAAAAGACTCAAAGCGAGGAGCATATATTTACACTAATCAACACTATATCTTATATTCTGGAAATATTTCCTGGAAAAATAGATTGTTTTTCTTACCAACACATAGAGGATTGGTAATGAAACATTGGATGATTGAATGAATTATTGATATTATATTAATATTAATATATGAAAGGACCTCTTATATTGTAGGCCTGGGGACGTATTATCGGGATCCGGATCGATCGAGATCCGCTCCGCTGGAAATCCGCTCGAAAATAGTATATCCGGAGTGCCCGATCGAATCCGGATAGTAAAATTTCGGATCCGTCCAAACCGGATCCAAATCGCGGATATCTTAATTTTAGGTCGTGACTATCCGGATCGCGGATCCGTGTTTTTAAAATATATTAATTTTTTAATTTTATTCAATAATTATAACTTTGATATATTAGCGATTTATACATAAAATATTTTTAATATTATTATATTAAATTTTACTAAATATAGGTATAGTCATATATATATATCATGATTTGTATAAATATTTAATTTATGTCTTTATTTTTAGATTTTTTATATTTTAAAATATTTTTTATATTATTTTACGAATCCGGAATCAAATCGCGCGTAATTCGCGTGGGTATCACATATCTAGACGGATATCGCGAAGTCCGGCATACGCCGGAAGACCGGATCCGGATCCGGATACTAAAGTCACGGATCCGCGCGAATCCGGATCCGGATCCGGCGATCCGGATCCGATCCGGATATCCTAAAAATACCCGGATATCCGGTCCGTCCCACACCCTATTATATTGAGCTTATCTTTCGTTGTTTGGCCCACAAACAACAACAAACAGAAAAAAAAAGGAATTAGGTTCTATAGTACTTTTAAGGAGGATATATAATTATATAAATGGCTCTAATGAAAAAAAAACGCATTCAAACCTTTTGTCCCAAAATAGCATTTAAAAAGAAAAATAACTAAAATAATTTTATTAAAGGATGTAATTATATATTTATACGCCTGGGTTAACTAATCTAAACTTAGGGTTTAGAGTTATGGGATGTGGTTTTGGAGTTGAAATTTAAAAATAAAAAATTTAAAAATATTAAAATTTTAAAATAAAAATATCTATTTTGATCATTTTTTTCTCTAAGATCTATTTTTGTGACAATACCTTTGAAAAAGCTATTTAAGAAATTTACCTTTATATAGATGGCTCTAATGAAAAAAAAAGCTTTAAGTGGTCATGTTGTCAAATGAGAATGAAATAACTCAATAGTTGCCTACTTTTATTTACTTTACGTTATTCGATCTTCTATAGATGATGTACGTCTCCACCATGTAAATCAGCAACTCGCAGTGCTTACTATTACAAATTATTAAAGGCAAAAACTACCGGCTGTGCAAAAAGCTAGCCCCTTGATTGATTCGGATGAAGCTTTTCTTAACTAGGCTAGTGTAACACGCTAACCTAGATCATTGGAATCCACATGGCAATACTCCATTCATGATGTTCGTTGGAAAGTTATAAAACTTTAATTCTTGGGCCAAGGCCGACATTAATAACAACACGACATATATTTTTGTTGTTTTATTATCTGTGTAAACCATATAACAGTCGTAAAATATAAATAAACATATACAATAAAGTATTTTGCGTGAAAGGTAACGTAAGAGCCATCAATTTCGCTTATATATATCGGATGCGTGCACTACGCAGGCAATCAACATACGCAGAGACACATACTTATATAACTCTGGCCTTCTTCAAAATCGTGAAATCAAAGTAGCTCCTCCATCTTTTACATAAATCATAAAAGAAAGAAAAATGAAGAAGGTGGTGATGGTGGTGATGATGATAACAATGATGGTAATGGTGATGGTGATGGTGAGTGAAGCGAGTATGATAGAGCAGACATGCAAAGAGACACCAGACTTCAATCTCTGTGTCTCTCTCCTCGACTCCGACCCACGTGGCTCCTCTGCCGACACCTCTGGCCTCGCACTTATCCTCGTCGACAAGATTAAGGTTTTTCATTTTCTTTTATGATTCTAGTTTCGTCATGTGTAATTATTCAATGGGTATATTTTTCAAATAAATATTTTTTTTTTTAAATAATAACTTTTAAAACAAATCTAGATAATTTTTATTTAAATATTTAATATTTTCTTTTATTTTTTATTTTTAAATATCACATTCAAAATTATGCTCCATACTTTAAACCGTAAATCTAGATTAATTAACCAAAATATAAATGTATATTTGTACTATTTAATAAAATTTATTTTAATTATTTTATAATTATTATGACAAAAATTTAAAAAATATCTTAGAATTATTTATGAGAAAAAAATAAAAAAATATCTTAGAATATTTCTTTATTTCAAATATATTCATATATTATAGTTAATTTCTTTAAAGAATGTAATATTTGATTTGGATTTAACCCTCAGTAAGCTTCGTTACGATTAGCATCAATCATTAAAATTTTGTAGGGGTTGGCGACGAAGACCATGAACGAAATCAACGGTCTTTATAAAAGAGACCGGAACTGAGACGGGCTTTAGATGAGTGTAGTAGAAGATACAAAACGATCTTAAACGCTGATGTTCCTGAAGCTATGGAGGCTATCTCTAAAGGAGTTCCCAAGTTCGGCGAAGACGGTGTAATCGATGCTGGTGTGGAAGCTGCTGTGTGTGAAGCAGAATTTAAAGGAAAATCTCCGTTGACTAGTTTGACCAAATCAATGCAAAAAATCTCTAATGTGACTAGAGCCATTGTGAGAATGTTGCTTTGATTTGTTCTTTCTGTTCATACAAGCATGTGTTATGGATGTTCGATGTGATTTTATCCTTCATCATAATAAAGGTTTTAGTAACTTAAGCAAAAATACTTAACTCCTAGTTTTTTACCAAAAAAAGAAACTAAAATCCTAGTTTTTTTTTTTGGTTATTGTTCGACTAGATAGATAGCTTTTGCATGGCATCCACTGGTCCTGGCATATTATCTGAAACCCAAAATCGAATCGGAATCGAACTGCAAAAATTGAGACCAAAACAATAAAAAATTACAAAAACCCAAACAGTTCATATATTTCTAAACTCGAAAAACCGAAACCAAACCGGAACCGAAACCGAAACCGAACGGATATCCGAATATTTTAAATATACTAAAAATATTATTTATTTCTAATTTTAATATATACAATATAATTTTATAAATAAAAAATATCCAAAAAATTCGAGTTACCTGAATATTTTTTTATTCTTTCGAGGTTCAGATAGAATTTTTGGGATTTTTTTTTGGTTTTTGGACTTTAAACCCAAACCAAACCTGAATTAATTTGGTTCCATTTCAAATTTTATAAAAAATAAAAACCCGAACCGAACCGATCCGAAAAGTGTATTGTTTCTAAACGGTTCTTAAACATCCGATCCGATTAACCCAAAACTGAATAAACAGGACTGACCCGTACCAAAAAAATTGAATGCCCAGCACTAGCATCCATCCATCATGCGCGTTTATTTAAAGGTAGCAAAAGAGCACTGGAGTCGGGATAACAAATCTAGAAAATGTTTACCTGAAATAATTTTATTGCTCCGACGCAAATTAGTTACCTTTTCTCTTACAACACACGCACGATAATAAAAAAGAAAATAAAATTATATCTAGAGCCATTTTTCACTTCTTTATTTCACTCTAGCCACAATACATAAGGCATACTTTTTCATGATACAAAAACCTCAATATATGCAGTAAGTTGAGTTCTATCGAAACTTGGAGCGAAGATCTTTTTCACATCACCCTTTTAACTTATCCACTCATTGTTTTTTTCTTGTATTTATTCTTGGATGTCAAATATATATAATATCTAATGAAATGGATGTCAAAGATAAAAAAATTGTATATAATTTTTGAAAATTATTTGTCTTTTATATATTTTATAATTTAAGATAAACATAAATAAAAACATAAAGTGGAATGAAAAAACTTTCTTTCTAAGGATAAAATTGTCTACACTCTCTCTTGGTCCACAAGAACGTACACCACAAGTATGAAGTGTGTTTTAATATAATGGGAAGGCAAAATGTGACCTATCATGTAAAAGATTCTAAAAAAGAAAGAAACTTCTTATTTGGAGCTAATGAATACCCCTCAAAACCAGACTCCTGTATGGAAAAAAATATTCAGGAAAAGCTATAATATATTATTTCATAAGATGATAAGTTTATAGACATAATTCAATAAAACATCAATTTTAATCCTTGAATTTCTAAAAATTAATATTTTATACCCATAATTATAAAAATATTAAAGTTACATAGATAATTTCTATAAATAATATTTATTATATTAATTTCATTCCATTAAAGAACATCGAAGATTACAAATTTATAGAACAAAAATCTGGCAATAAAACAATAGATTAGACTCAAAAAACCCTAAACCGTAAATAAATCAAATTTGAGGTGGGAAAAAGATTATGCACAAACAAAAGAAATCAATTTGTGTTGAAAACGTGCCCAATAAAATTCAGTCCACCTCAAATCCGAAAAAATAAAGAAGAATTTCTAATAGAAGAAATTCGGTAACCTACAAAAGGAAAGATGAGATTAGGAGACAAACGTATTAGGACTATCATCTTCTATAGAGTATAAATATAAGACATATCTAGCTTGATTATTCATCTGATAGAAGAAGAACAAAGAGAGATCAAAGAGATTAGCAATCAAGAGAGAGTTTTAATGCTTTGGTTCTTTGTGATCATTATATTTGTTCTTGTGAGAAACTGAAAGTTCTGGGAGAAAAATCCGAGAGATACCATACAAGAACTCGGTTATCATTTTTTTTTGTGTATTTTATCATTCTTCGCAATATGCCAAGATCGAAGTTCATATCTAAACACCTAAGCGGAATAAAATTACTAACAATTTGAGGTGGGGAAAAGGAAGCAGAAAGCTCGAGTTTCTGTCTCCAATGGAAAAAACGAAAAGTGGCACAAACACTGATAGAGTTTAGGTACAGATTCTCTCACAATCACTTCTATAAACTCAATCACAAGCTTGTAACCATTATATAAAATGAAAAAGAAACGTATTACACTTTTGATCACAAACCTTTTAGATGCGTCGGCTTAACCTGAGCACAATCTTCTCAAGAACACTGGCCTAACCCAGCTTCTCTCACTCAAGTCTCGTGACTCAATTCCAAATCCAAAGCTCATCCACCCGAAACGACGACTATGTTATTCTATACTTGATCTATTATTCAAACGGCAAAGACTTTGGACCAAGTAGAGTCTCTCCTCAAATTCCAGATGTTAACTCTCTTGTTCTGCTTCTAATCTTCTCACGATAGTAAAGCTTACTACAAGCTTATCAATACCCACCGCCTTTGAAAAGAAGCTTGGCCTCAAGCTTCTAGTTATTACCCTTGCCAGAAGAACATGGTAACAAGCTTTAGTTTTATGTGTTGGCTTTGAACTTAACCACCAGTCCTTGCGTGTCCATCGTTGCCATAAATTGTAAAATCCCCGCAAAAGAGTCTGAGCTAATGAGAGCAACTGATATCAAACATTCCCACTGTAAATGTTCTGATCCCGACACTAAATCCTGCATCTTGTACCTTGACCCACTCCAACCTCCATGTCAGTATGTCCATCTTGGATCAAACTATTCTCAATGAGCTCCACCTCTTTACTTGAATTCTTCATCATTTGATTCCAAACTGCGCAAAAGGAACCAGCAGTTTCTCCAAATTGATTCATAAGGCTGAGTAAGATTGTTTCCCAAGCTCATAGCAAACACCAATGCCAACTGTAAAATTACTGCCACTGAGAACTACTAAATGCTTCCCTTTGTAGGCTAGCCCCATTTTCTAGTAACTCCCAATTCTGAAACATTTGGAAATGGCTTATATTTCCACTTACATTTCACCTGAAATAGCACATCACCATGTACAAACTGTAAGCCTTGGTTTCACCATGTTTAGTAAGCCTTGTTTTAAGATTTGTAGCAAAACTCTTAGAGCCTGGTCAAGCTCCCTTGAAAAACCCAGTTGAACTCGGAAAGCATCTCTTCCCTGCCAGGGTTTTTCCTGCTCGCACATTTGTATTCTTGATGCCAGCTACATACTCTTGAAACACCAGTCCAGTTGTAGTTTGTATGCAGCAAATTGACCTCTGTATAAACCTCCCAAACAATGTACTCAATTGACATGGTGACAACTTCAAACGCATCTGAACCGTCTGATAGTACGCCATTGTTACAACCAGTGAAATTTCATGATGGATTAGTCTCTTAGGTACCTGCTTCCAAACATAATCATGACAATGATGTAGCAGAAAATGCCTTTGTTTGTACTTGAAAGTCGAGGTCTTGTGATACTTCATAAGGATGATCTTATGTGTAAATCGTTTATGTTCTGCAGTTAACAAACTAACCTTAACTTTCACTGGTTCATTATAGCATAGCTTCACCGTTAGTAATCTTCATGGTCTTGTAAGTTTTCAAAGGAAAGAGTTGGTGAATGTAATGACACTTTTTACATCTCAACACCCAACTTATTCTCTGTCTTTCTCACACGAACATCCAACCTCCCAGTATCTTTTTACTGGAAATACTCACCAAAGCATCAGAAGTATCCTTAGAAACAAAATACGTTCCTTTGTTCTTCTCCTCATGTAT
>CAJHQP010002528.1:0-84213 GCA_905132765.1 Moricandia arvensis
CATAACTCCATATATATATCTGTCATCATTATCATCATCATCATCATCATCATCATCATCATCATCATCATCATTATCATCATCATCATCATCATCATCATTTTCTTTTCTTCTTCTTCTCCATCTTCAGTTTTTCCTTTAACTAGTTTAGCATGAAGATGCTCCATATCAAAGCTTAAAGGATATCTAACCCTCTCCATCTCCTGCTTGACAAAGTAAGTGAACAACGCACACATGGGGTCCAAATAGGTATTAAGATAAGGAAACGAATTGTATTCTCAACATGGTTTATAATATACAAAACATATTTCAAGCGATGGGAAAATATTCTTGCTTACATGTTCCGCATGATCTCTACTCTTGATATGCTTAGTAAAACCGTCAAAGATTTGGCCTTGGGACGTTTCGCCAGAATACATTCCGCATGGCATTATTCTGGGTACGACACCAACTCCGCATAATGCGCAAAACCAGTTAGAGCCAGAGTACTTCACCCGATGTGCATGTCTTCTTGTCTCTTCTGCATCCGGTGGAAAAGAAAAAAAAACTAACTAGTTCAGAAACAGCCATGGTCGCCATAGAAAGAGAGAGAGAGAGAAAGCAAACACCTTTAATTAAATTTTCCCAGGGAAACGATTCAGAATCGATTACTGAATATCCCTCCTCTCGTAGCTTGAGTGAGTAAAAATTCTCAGGGGATAATATTATGAATGTAACCGTCAATGGATTGCTCGGCGAGAACAAAATAAAATCACCAAAAAGACACCCGAAACCTGTTGAATCTACCCCCAAACTAATATAGAGATTTAACTGCATACGAATCGAAACACAAAATTTCAAAGGAGAAACAGAAGATTAACCGCGGGGGGTGTGACAAAGACGAATTCCAGTGGAAAATATGGCCGGAAGTACATCAAGATGTAGTTGTGAGGTGTGATTGAGGTTGCCAATGGCAGTGATGGTGAGATCATCTACACGGTGGCCTGCCTTATTCAAGGCTGATTCTATTGACCAACAGACCAGACGAGCATCGCAATGTTTGGGAACCGGAAAGCTGTTGATGTCCCAAAACACCCATGTTTCTGACAACTTCCTCGCCTTTTTGTTACTCATCTCCTTCTTCCTCTTACTTTTCGGACCGAAACTGGGAAAAACAAGTCCAACTTGGGTCTTTAACGGGAATCCTCTCAGATGAGATTTACAGAGAGAGAGAGAGATATATATATCTAAGCCACCGCCTGAGAGAAAGCACAAAGGGAACAGAGATAGAGAGCGATGGCACAGCTTTTTTTTTTTTAAACACGAGCGACGGCACAACGTTTATACCGGATCTCTTAGGGCAAACTACACATATTCACCACCGTTATCTGCTCGTGAAGGTGGATAGATATGATGTTGGGCTTCTATGAAAAACCCATTATGATAAGAGTAAATGTTTTTGGAGACATATATTATTAGCAATATACATCGATTATTGACAAACTCATACCAAGTACCGCAAATTCCTCAATAAGATAAAAAAGTGACGAATGGTCTTCAAATTACTAGCGCATAACTCCATATATATATCTGTCATTTTTGTATCACCCTTACAACAAATTTAATATTAAACAAAGAAATCCGCATTAACTTATTCATGGTTTTTCATTCATCATGCCAGACCAGAAACTAGGTAACCTGGGGAAAAAAAGTAATCACAAGCAAATCAAAGGTATAATTTTACCAGAAAAAAAAAATCAAAAGTATAAAATATTATTAAAATACCTACTAATGATATTCTGGTTATGATAAATATATATAACAAGGATAAGACATGCGCCTTGCGCATGGTGATTGTATGTAATTAAAATATAAAACTTTAGTATTGACAAATTTAAAATTTACATATGATTATTTTTATATGTATTTGGAATTTTGGAATTTTTGTATAATTATTTATACGTGAATCACAAACAATTGTAATTAGAACTGTAGAACAAAAATTAGAATTAATGAGTCCGGTTCATAGATCTTTTCACTTTTCAGTGTTCGAGTGATGGAAAGTAAATGGAGTGTCACATGGCTTAATTGATAGAGCATTATCAAGTTCCCTAATGATTTCTTAAGAAGAAGTTGGTAGAATATTTGCATTTATACTGATTTATAGAATTTATTTATTTGTCTAAGAATATCAGTAAATTATATTTTTAAAAATTATTTTATTAAAAAAATTTTAAATTGCAATTATGTTTAAAATAAAATTATTTATTCGTACCATATGAGATATATATATATATATATATTAACATAAACACCTTTTAAAATAAAAATATTTATTCATGTGATTTTATAATTGTAACTTATTATAGAAAAAAGTTAGACTTTGATCACAAAAGTTTATGTGATATTTTTAACAGTTTTAATAATTTATACTCGTTTTGAAAATTTCAAAATACAACATATATTAAAAAATCTAAGATTTTTTATATAATTAGTGTAGTTGTGTAATTTATTTTAATAATAAAAAATTAAACAAAAATGATATAAAATATACATATTGTTAACAAATCTTTATTATTTAAATCACTAATAGTCGTATATATTTTAATCACATTAGGTAATTCCGTAGGTTTTATTTAAGGAAAGAATATATAGGAGATTTATTTTGATATGTTATTTAGTTTGTTATGTATTATATGAGATCAAAGGAACTTGTTATAAAACTATAATTTATATTAGGTGTTTTAGAATTCTTTAAAACGTTGGACGCGACGCGACCAACAATTAATCTACAATGCGCTTGTATTTTATTTTTTTAATTCTTATAAATTTAATGTTACAATTTTTCAAATGTTTTTCGATTAATATATAGGGGATTTGTATTTCGATATTTGATGGTTTGGACGACTAGGATATGGTGATATAAATAACACTTGTTTTGGACTCATTTAATCACACTGAGTTACATATTTCTTTTTTATAGCTAGCAGTGCAATTGATTTAAAAGACTGCGAAAATTCAAATAAAAATAAAATACAAGCGCATTGTAGATTAATTGTTGGTCGCGTCCAACGTGTATCCGGAAAAAAAGAAATGAAGACAAAGTGAGGTTACGTTAGGACTTATTACTTCCGCAATGTGAACGATGAGCAAGTGGACGGCCACAAGCAGCAGCGACATTAACGAGCTTTTGCATATCAATGGAGGATCCGATTTCCTTATTGATGACTTCGCAGACGCATTTCATCCCAATGATTCGGACAGCAGTGCAACAACCTTCCAATGGTTTCGGGGGAGATGGCAGCTTCTTGTCGATAGAATCTCCACAAGCCCTTAGAGCTTCAAAAAAAAAAAGTTTTCAAAGTCTAAAACATAAATGGATAGTATTTGATATGGTGAGAGATATTATGAACGAGAAGATATTTTTTAAAAATAAACTAGATTTTAACCCGCACGTCCGTGCGGATATTTTTTATTTTATAAATATATTTGATATTATTTAAATATTTTAATTATATAATTTTTAATTTATTGCTATATATTGTGTAACTCTATAATTTTTTTTATATTTCTTCTTCAACATTATTATATAGTGATTTGCTTAAAACATTTTAATTTGTTATTAATTTTTATTACTTACTAATATATTTTCGAGTTAGATACAATAAAATAACCATATGAAATAATCAAATAAAAAATCTCTTTCAAAATATGTTTTTTCTTTAATTTATACATTTTGCATATAATATATTTTAATTTTATTTATTTATATTATTTAAAAGAAATCTATTTAATATGTATAAGAAAATATAATCCAACATATATCATTTTAGTGTTTTACAGAATTTATAAGTAAAAACACTGTTTTGTTTAAATAATATATACCTATTTTTAGTAAATTTTATACATAGTAGTATCTATCATATTATTTTATTATTGATATATGATATTTTTTGGATGTTATGATATTAGGTTTTATTTTAAAAAATTAAGACTTCATTGCTTTAATTTTTACAGCATATTCAAATAGTTTTTTTCGTGCTGCATTTCAAAACTTTATTCTTTATTATCCACGATTTTATCTTTTATAGAATTTGCAATGTTATTATTTTGAGTGTAAATATTTATTTTCAAAATTTATATTTGTCAAAAAAACTTTAGAAAATTGCACAACTATTTTTGAGTTTTGAACATCAAATTAATTTTGATTTTTTTTGTTACTACATCTAATCTATTATTTTATACATAATATATTTGAATTTTGGTACTATTAAAAAGAAAATTCTCAACATATTTTTTATAATTAAAACAAAAAAAAATTTAAAATTAAAATTTGTCATTAATATTTTAAGTTAGTTGCTAAAATACCATAGTTTTCTATTGACATTTTTTCAAAAATAGTATATAAATTAAAGTTTATTATATATTATTATATTTTTGTATACAAACATTTTAAACAATATATTGTTGAGAGTTTCAATATAAATAAAAAATTGTAGATATATAAGTTTAACATATGTTAATACATTATTTTGTATAAAGATATTATACAATTTATGAATTTTAGCCTGTTTTAATGATGAATGATGATTTATTTAAATGAAAAACTTTAAAATTTAAAATTTGTTAATTTACCTATTTAATATAATTTTATCATATTTAATTCATGTAAAACTTCTATTTTCAAATAATCCAGAATATATATATAGAATTTATAAAAAAATAGTATAAATTTTATTTCTTGTTTATAATAGAATTTTAGTTAACATTGATTTATAATAATATTATATATCTAATTACGAAATTTATTAATGTATTATTTTATAAAAATATTTAAATTCTTAAGTAAGATTTTGTTAGATTCTTTCTCAATAGTTTTTGTTATAATTAAAAAATAAAATTCAAATCTTTAGTTGGTTTATTATTAATGTATATAATTAAATATGTCATATTAACTAATTTTTGAAATGGTCTAATTACTATTTGTTAATAGTATATAAAATTTTAAAAATTGTTAATTTACCTATTTAATATAATTTTACCATATTTAACTAATGTAACACTACTATTTTTATATAATAGAGTATAAAAAATAGTGTAGAATTTTATTTTTATATTTTATAATAAAAACTTAGTTAAATTTATTTATAATAATATTATATTACTAATCACGGAATTTATAAATGTATAATTTTATAAAAATATAAAATTTTAAGTAAAATTTTGTTAGATTCTTTCTCAACAGATTTTGTTATAATTAAAAAAAAAATTAGTTGGTTTATTATTAATGTACCAAATTTATATGCCCAAAATATTTGGTGGGTGTTGCACACGTTTTAGAAGGATTGAAAATTCTGTTATCAAATTATAAATATGGTATAATGAGTTGACGAATATTCTGGAAAAAAAATTGGTTCCTAATTGATTGATTATCAAAATCGTGATAGTTTAAAAAATTTATTATTTCTAATATCTAATATATTTAAATTCAAAATCTTATAGGTTCAAAAATAGACTATTTTATTTGGTTCCTAATTGATGATTATCAAAATTGTGATTATTCAAAAAAATCTATTATATCTAATATCTAATATTATTAAATCAAAAGTCAAGTATTTCTTATATCGTAAGGGAAAATGATTAGAATAAAGAAAGAATATATATTATTAATAAATTGTTACAAAAAATTTAGGAATATATGCATTAAAAATATATAAAAATCATAAATATTTGTTCAACTGTTTACAATATTGGGTAGATTTGAGTATAAAAATATTCAGTATTTCTATTTTCCAACTGAAACAGGTGCAACTAATCACAATATTTCTTATATTCTTGTACCTGTATATTTTTAAATTTTTAATTATTATTCTAAGCGGAGATCGATATTTAATACATGTTTTCTGAAAATTAAACTCTCAAAACTTTTATATTTTACTAAAATAAATAAATTAATACTATATTTATAGATAGTCTTATATAACATACACTATATATTTCGATATTGTTTTTAATACGACAAAGAAATAACAATCCATTGAAATTAATTAATTTAAATATATTATTTTAGATGATATTGGAAGAATCTGTAAATAAAAAAGAAATTGAATGACTAAATATGTAAATAGAAAAAAATATTTAATCTGCTATATGTGTTTCCAAACATTCTTCCTTTAGTCTACTATTTATGTTTTCAAACATTACAATTTTGTACTTGATTTTTAATAATATAGATGTTAGTTAATAGATAAGTCACAACATTTTTCAATAAGTCCAAAAAAACATGCCAAGGTAATTTTCAAATAGGACTCTGTTTTAATATATTAGATAACTCACAGAAAAGAAGAATCTATTAATATATATGATTTTTTTTAACGAATCTATTAATATATATGATTATTGGAAGAAAAAAAAAAGAAAGATCATTAGTATTCTGTTACGCACGTTTTGAGGGGGAGACAAAGAAGAAAGTCTGTTATCGTGTTTCCGTTTATTGTACATTCACAGAAAGAAAGAGAGAGAGAGAGAGAGAGCCATTGAACCAAAAAAACAAAACATATCTTTATTCATCTCCTCTGTTCCTCAAATCGTGTTTCTCTCGATGGGAACGTTCACGAGCTTAAGGAAAGCCTATGGAGCGCTCAAGGATTCCACCACCGTCGGTCTCGCTAAGGTCAACAGCGAATTCAAGGTCAGATTTGGAATGTATTTGTCTGGATCATAGCTAGCATTTTCTTGGCAATTTTTTTTAAAGAAATTTGATCGATGCATGTGTTTTTATATATTGGATCGTGTTATATATGTACATAGGATTTAGATATAGCCATCGTCAAGGCAACAAATCATGTTGAATCTCCTCCCAAAGAACGTCATGTTCGTAGTAAGTTTCCTCTGCTTTTTTTTTATCAAAAGCGGGCCATGTTTATCCACGGTCTCTTAAGGTGGGGTTCTTAACTTAAATTGACTCGTTTTTTGGTTTTTTTTTTTCAAAATTTTTTTTGGTTAAGAGACGGCTCTTAAGTCTCTTATTTAAGAGACGTCTCTTAAGTTTTCTTAGTTAAAAGTTAAGAAATGGCTCTTAGAAAAGTTAAGAACCCCTATTAAGAGACTCTCAATAACATGCCCAATCGTCGGAGAATTTAAACGACGTACGTGGTTATGGTTACATATGTATGCAGAAATATTCTCGGCGACATCTGCGATACAACCACGAGCAGATGTTGCTTACTGCATTCATGCATTGTCAAAGAGATTATCTAAAACTCGTACTTGGGTTGTAAGTTTTCACTTTCTCTTTCTGAATTTTACCTTCGAGATATATAGATCGTTTAGTTTTGACAAACACGCACGTACGTACGTACAGGTTGCAATGAAGGTGTTAATAGTCATTCACAGAACATTAAGAGAAGGTGATCCTACCTTTAGAGAAGAGCTTCTTAATTACTCACACAGAAGACATATTCTCAGAATCTCTAACTTCAAAGATGATACAAGTCCTCTTGGTGAATTTACAACCACACTCTCTCTCTTGTTGCCTGGGTATATACAAGTATTTACTTGGAAACTTGACAAATCATATTATTGTTTTTTTTATGCAGCTTGGGATTGCTCTGCTTGGGTTAGAACCTACGCGCTTTTTCTCGAAGAGCGGCTTGAATGTTACCGTGTTTTGAAGTATGACATCGAGGCAGAGCGTTTGCCAAAAGGTTCAGGTGCAGGTGCAGCTTCCAAGGTTTGTCTATTACTTCTCATCATCATCAAGAACACAGTCAAGAATTTTATTACCAGAAAGAAAGTAATCTTAATTGTTGTGTAGACGCATAGGACAAGGATGTTGTCTGGTGAAGATCTGTTAGAACAGTTGCCTGCCTTACAACAGCTTCTTTATCGCCTTATTGGGTGTCAAGTAAAGTCATAATCAAACTCCATTTAAAAAAAGATATGTGTGCATTATTTTTTGGTGGAGAAGATTTTCTTGCTTATTGGTTTTCAGTTTTGCAGCCTGAAGGAGCAGCTTATAGCAACTATCTAATCCAGTATGCTCTAGCTTTGGTGCTTAAAGAAAGCTTCAAAATCTATTGTGCTATCAACGATGGAATCATTAACCTTGTGGACATGGTTTGTTTTTTTTTTATAACAAGTTTCATTTCTTGCTTTCGGCTCCCTCTTTGCTTTCTACTCAAAGATTGTATGTTTATTTCTATGTGTCACTTTAGTTCTTTGAGATGACAAGACATGATGCAGTTAAAGCTCTAAACATATACAAACGAGCTGGTCAACAGGTGAAGCAATACCTCTTATTGGAATGTATTAAGATTGTTTACATAGTCGTTAAGCTTTGCTTCTTGATGTTTATCCTTGCATAGGCTGAGAATCTGGCTGAGTTTTATGATTACTGCAAAGGGCTAGAGCTCGCTAGGAACTTTCAGTTCCCTACATTAAGACAGGTTGGTTCTTAGCTCTTTGTATACTGATGTGTGTTTCACTTCTCACTTATCTAAATAAGAAACTGGTTACAGCCTCCTCCATCGTTTCTTGCAACAATGGAAGAGTACATCAAAGAAGCGCCTCAGAGTGGTTCTGTGCAGAAAAAACTGGTAAAACATCATCATCATATTCTCACTTCATTGGAACAATCTCCATATAGTTTGACATTTTGGTCTTCTTGTATAAACAGGAGTATGAGGAAAAAGAGGAGGAACCAGAACCACAAGAAGAAGAACAGCCTGAAGAGCCTGCAGAAGATGAAAACCAAAACGAAAACACCGAAACTGATCAGCCTCTTATCGAAGAAGAGGAAGAAGAACCTGAAGAGGAGAAGGAAGAAGCTAAACCTTCACCACTGATAGACACTGATGACTTACTGGTGAGTCTTTTTCAATATCACTACACATTTGTAAAACCAAACCTAAAAACTCATTGAGCCTTTTTATTTTCATTGGTGTAGGGTCTTAATGAAATAAACCCACAAGCCGCAGAGATTGAAGAGAGAAACGCATTGGCTCTGGCCATTTATCCACCAGGTAGAGACAACAAGAAAACAACACATTACTATTGTAGGAAGAGCTCACAACTGATAAAACATTTTATGTACAGGACATGAAACTTCAGGCCCTTCTAATAGTCTAAGCTTGATAGAAGCTGGAGGAAGTGGTTGGGAGCTTGCATTAGTAACACCACAAAACAACAACAGTAACAATAATCCTCGTCCCACAATAGCAACAAAACTTGTAAGTCTCTCATTTAAAGTTTCGAATAAACTGAATCAGGGTCGGGTCTGAGATTTAAGGGACCATAAATATTTTTAGGTTACTTTTTAATTCAAAAATTTAGGGGACATGCGATCCATGTATAATAGCTCTTTAAAATTTGGAGGTCAATGCTAATGTTTGATCCGGTTGTGCGGCCTGAACTGGAGATGACTTTCTATTTCTAACTCACATTGTGTCACTGTTGATAGGGAGGTGGATTTGACAATCTTCTACTAGACAGTCTCTACGAAGACGATACAGCTAGAAGACAGATCCAACTAACCAATGCTGGTTACGGATTTGGAGCCACAGCTACACACGGAGAACCACACTCATCTAACCCAAACCCGTTTGGGATGCAACATGATCCTTTTGCAATGTCTAGTAACATGGCACCACCAACCAATGTTCAAATGGCAATGCAACAACAGCAAATGATGATGATGAATAATAATCAAAATCCATATAACAACAACAGCTATTCACCTTATCATCAACAACAACATCATCACTTCTCATCAAATCCTTCATCTTCAGCTAACCCTTTTGGTGATACTTTCCTTGCTCTCCCAGCTCCTCCTTCGTCTACTCAGCAGCAACACAACAATCATATGCTCCTTTAGGAAAGGTCATCTCAATAACTTGTCTCTTTGTCTTTTATTTTTTTTTAACTTCGATTTAAGTCAGCTAATTATTATTCTTTATTTATTTTTATAGTATAAGACGTTCTATATTGCTGGAACTTTCTTCTCTTTCTCTACTTAATTTTAAAATATTATTTCAGCTTAATATTTGTATTTCCACGCTATTCATGTTTTTTTTCTAAATGTTACTACCTCCGTTTCGATTTAATTGTCGTTGTAGAGAAAATTTTTTGTTTCAAAATAAGTGTCGTTTTATAATTTCAATGCAAAATTTATTAGTTTATTTGTTATTCTATTTTTCTATTGGTTGAAATGTGGTTAGGTGTATCGAAAATTGTGTTTTTATCTAGAAAATATGTAAAATTAAATGGTTTCTTAATCTGCGTGTAAAAATCTAAAACGACAAGTAAAACGAAACGGAGGGAGTAATAGAAACAAAATATATTGATTTCTTTAGAAAATCTATTTTTGTCATCCAGAAGACTCGTATGTTCTTTCTATTTTTGCAAACTATTTCATCGGCGATGATAAAAAGGTCAGGCACAAAAATGGAGGGAAAGTTTATTTATTAAATGCTTTCTTTTCTTGTCCATACAAACCGTTGAAAACCCGTTATAGGGTTCAAAAATCCAAATAAACTCAGATTCCTTGTGCGAGAAGAAACCTAAATCTCTTATTCTATCACTGCTAAAAAAAACACAAAACCCTCTTCAAAAAATTTCGTATATACAAATACACGGCCTCTCTCTCTTTCACACACAAACACAATCACACATATACAGATAGTTAAAATGATTTTTCAGATTAAATTACGTAGCCGAGTTGTAATGAACTTTACATATCAGACAACATATTTCCAAGTCTACGAAGTTCTCTGAGAGCTTCGTAAACTCTTAGTCTATGGTTTTCAGGCATATTCTCCGGTGAACTTTGCTCCAACACAGCCTCTATTACCTAATGTACCAAAACATTCAAGAAAACGGGTCAAGTCATGTTTTAATCTTGGTTTATAATACTCAAAACTGTTTACCTTAATATGTTCAAGCATGGACCGTCCAGTATTCTTTGATGCATCTCCATGACCTACAGTTGATTCTGAATCGGTCTTTTCTTCTTCTTCATGATCTATCGGTTTAGCTTCAGATTCTACTGGTGTAGCTTCAGGCTCTATTGGTTTAGCTTCAGGCTCTACTGGTTTAGCTTCTTTCGTCTCCGAAGTCTCCTCCCCGGACATATTTCTACCTAACCTCCATAGCCTCTGGAACTTACCCGAAAGAATATTCCTATCCCTGAAGATGTTCACCACTGATTTTCCCTCAGACTCGTTCTCAGGAACAGGAAGAGGTAACTCCACGTGGTCCTCGCTTTTGCCTTTATCTGAACTATTGTCCTCACAGTCTGCGCTTGGTGAACCAGAAACTGTAGATGAGCGTTCAATATCTGTATCTGTGTTTGCGTCAATGTCTTTGTCCTCTAGCTGCTTGGACAAATCATCAAGTAAACTACGTCTAATAGGTGGCTTGTTCCCGCTTCTACCTGCTTCAGCAGGTGATGGATCAGATTCAGTCCTCGAAAGCCTAAGCTTCACTCTCTCTGACCAACTCTTCTTGTTTGGTCTCTGTGCTGCTTTTTTCCTCTGTGCTTCTTCTTCCTCCGCGCTGTTCATAACTCTCCACTTCTCTTCCCAGTAGCTCTCAGGAACTCTTCCCACAGGAGAAGAAGAACCAAGTGAAATCGAATCAACTGATAAGCTGTGACCTCTCATAGGTTTTCTCGACCCTTTTGGTAGTAAATCACGACGAGCATTGATCTCCAAAGCTAGACTCTGCAATGACTTAGCCTTTTCAATGACTTTACTCAGATCAATGTCCTCTGGAAAGTTCAATAACCTCTTGAGAGAAGAAGTTGCGTTTTCAGTAGCTAGCAGAGATGATCTCAGATATAGTATCATCGAAACCGCCATTCCTGCCACCAGAGCTCCACGGGGAGAGCTAAGGATCCTGAACTCAAACCCTAAGTCATCATCCTCAACAGAGACTCTCTCTACCTCGGTGTTGTCAGCGGAGAATATCTCATCCCACACGGTTAAGAGATTGCTTAGAGGAAACTCTCTACCAAACAGAACACGTAGCCAACGTAGCGCAAAGTACTGAGGTTCAACGCCGAGTTCAACTAGATGGCTATGAAGAGAAGCGTCAACTAGAGATAGTAAGTAATACAATGCTGACGAAGCTTCTATCACAGGAGGCAGTCCAGTGACAGAATCGCTTGGAGCTGAGTACACAAAGAAATTCGCCACGGAAACAGAACCGAGGGAAGATCCACCGTACATGAGAGCATCAAACATGGAGTACGCATCATGTTCCATGAATTTTTCAGAGAGGACGATACCTAATTCACCTTCTGCTCCATACGCATCACTCAACAGAACAGCAGTCTGTGTCTCAGTGTCGAGTTCATCGAATCTCTTAGGTTTTTTCTTCTTGGTGGTTCCAGAGGCATAACCATTTTCATCTTCTTCTTCCATGGAATCATCTAAAACTTTCTTGATATCGAAATCATAAGCTGCGGAATCACGTTCTTGAAAGGCTAGTTCATCAAACAAATCAGTAAACTGGTCTTCGTAGTTTGATCTAACTTCCGTAAGATATTGCACATCCACTTGAAGAACATAAAGCAAAGGAGCCAACAGTTCATGCATCCCTAAAACACCAAAACAAGAAGCCGTTAGAACTACTATGCATCATTCGTCAAAGCAAGTATCTGAACTAAACCACAAATGGGTGGTCTAGTAGTAGACACGGACTTTGAGAAGCTAAGTAACCCGGGCTCGAATCAACCCCACGACACTAAATCATTTCAATACCCGGAGAGTCCATTTGTGGGCTGCACTTCTCATTGAAACTAGTATGGGTCATTCCATAGGTTTGGGATACTCCTAGATTGTTCTCTTAGAAAAAAAAATATATCTGAACTAACCTTGTCTATAACCAATCTCTGGATGCTTTAAACACCAAAGGAGAAGTATCCGTCTTAGCATCCCTTGACATCCAGAGGATTGAAAGTAACTCCCATGCTCTGGATACAACCGTGAAAGATCTTGATCAAGTGTTTTCTCAAGCTCTGCGTTACGGAAGAATCTTCCCCAAGTGCTATCTACAACAATCAAACCAAGATACTTTACTACATTTGGATAAAGACATCTTAGATTGAAGTTAATATGTTTTTTTTAAGAATGTTACCAGGATTCTGAGATAAAGGATTATCAATGGTTAGATCAGGAGAATTGATTCCTTTCTTGGGCAAATGTGGATCAATCAAGAGTCTCCTCCTCAAAGCAGCATATCTAACAAACCAACCAACACATACAAATAAAAATCAAAACTTTACCGTAAAGACAGAATCTTTGAATGTTAAGGGGACCTTCTTCTGGAATCGGCGGTGACTCTGCGAAGCTCATCGATGGTGGAGGAAGGAGAAGTCGGTAAGATTCCGAGGTTGATTCGCCATCTGACGCCGCGAAGCTTCTCGAAGCGGTGATCTCCGGCGGAAGGCGAGGCGCACGGGTCTTCTTCTTCTTGCGTTTTCGCTCTCTGGATTTCTTCAGAGATCGCCATGTTTTGGACGACAGCACTCTTGTTTCATCCAATCTTCGATTTCGGGCAAACAGACAAAACGATTCAATTGCAAAACTTTTGTCGTTTTTCTGGTTTTTTTTGGGGACAAATCGAATCAATTTGTATTCTTTGTTTTGTTTCTAGTCGTGGTGCTGGGAATCTTTGATTGGTTCGGATATGAGCATGTTTTGATTCTACCAAAAGGGAACGACGTAGTTTCATGTTCCAGCTTCATGTGTATTTTTCATGAAATATTTTCATTGGAATTAGAAGAAGAGGAGGAGATTAGTATTACTATTACTGTTGAATTTGATGTGTGAACTTACTCTTTTCAAAACCAGATCTTGAAAGGCTGCATTGATTGAATCCGAGGATCATTTTTTAGACAAAACATAAGAGGACAACAAACGCTCTATGTAAAAAGGATGTATCATTAAAAGTTTAGATTAACTAGCACTTTCATATAGGTCTGGGCATTCGGGTCCTCGGATCGGGTTCGGTTCTGATCCTCGGGTCGGGTTCGGGTCGAGTCATCGGATCGGGTTTGGGTCGGGTTCGGGTCGGGTCCTTTCGGGTTTGGGTCTGGTCCTTTCGGATTTGGGTCCTTTCGGGTTCGAGTCATTCGGGTCTATGAGTTTAGGACTCAATAGGGTAATTTAAATTTTTCGGTTCGGGCTCGGTTCGCGTCTTGTCGGGTCCGGGTCGGTTCGGGTCTTAGATAGTTGGATCCAATAGGGTAATTAGAATTTGTCGGTTCGGGTTCGATTCGGTTTCGGGTCGGATTCGGATCAGGTCATGTTCAAAAAATACCCAAAACACACAAAAAAAATCTAAAAAAAATTATGTTGCTTGGTGTAGTGGTTTGTGAGTTGTTTTTCTTTCTAGAAATAATATGTTCAACGCATAACAATACATTCATCTGATTTTTTTTCACTTAAACCTATTTTTTCATTTAAACTGATTAACTACTCTAGGTGGCCGATTAGTAAGCACCCAAATTTTTGAATAAAACCTAATTATACTAAAAATTTCGGGTATCCATCGGGTTTGGGGTTCAGATTGGGTCGGATCCAAGAACTGCGGGGTCTCCACATCATGACCCAATAGGGTAAACTTGTCGGTTCGATTCCTACCCGAACCAAGATTTTTCGGATCGGTTTCAGGTCGGGTCTTCGGGTCCGGGTAAAATGTCCATGCCTACTTTCATATATATCGCATTAATGCTTGCAAATACCCATGGAGTCCTATGAAGTTATGAAGTTAGTAAACGTTTGCATTTTTTAGAAAATGTTAATAAACATTTCTATGACTAGTATAACAAATGAATATTGGTGTAGTTAGGCTATAATTATGAATTATGAAGGATTACTATCATCCTGGGTACACATCATATAAAATATCTGTTAGACTTCTAAATTTCAAAATCTCAGATAGCCAAGTTGGTTTAGGCATAGATTTAGAGTGTTGTAAGTGTTAGGTTTGAATCTTTTTAGCTATCATCTAATTTTTTCTTTATAATTTTTTATTACTAAATAATAGGGTGTTACAAAAAAAAAGATTACTAAATAATAGGTCCAAAATATATGTTTTCTTCTAACTCTTAATTTTTCCGGGATGGACCCGTAAAGGATAGATAAACAAAGTGATACCAACATATGCTAAAACTGTTACAGAAATGTGTTATTTATTGTTGATAAGGTGAAAGGGATAACTCAAAGTTGGCATCAAAGATACCTATCGTAAAGGGTAAAAGAGGTATTACTTAAAACAGTGGCTCTTGCAATGCATGTATACTCAATGAATGTGTTTCGTCTAACAAAAAACATATGTGAGGAGATAAACAATGTGCTCGCTAAGTTTTGGTGGAGCTCAAGAGATAAACAAGGATATCACTGGTTTAGTTGAAAGAGACTAAATTTACCTAAAAGAGAAGGAGGATTGAGATTCACAGATTTGGAAACCTTTAATCAAGCACTCATAGGGAACATGTATGGAGGATTCTACACAATCATGAATGCTTAAGGGCTAGAGTATTACGAGTAAGATATTTCTCTGATGGAAATCTACTTGTTGCGGTTCAAAGAAAGAAAGCCTCATATGCATAAAAATCTATTCTTTATGGGATGGATCTAGTGAAAAGAGGATGAGATGCATTGTTGGAGATGGAACACACATTAATGCTTGGAAAGACCCATGGATTTCTAACTGTCCACCTCGACCATTAAGGGGAATTATAAGTGATAGCTATGAAGGAAAAGTTAGTATGTTCTTTACTGACGGAAGCAAATAATGGGATGAAAATAAACCTCGGGAGGATTTTGTAGAGAATGATGTGAAAAGGATTTTGACAATAAAAGTATGTGCTACGGAAACGTTAGACTTACATGGATGGTACTACAATGAAAATGGTATTTACTCTGTAAAGTCAGGATATTGGGTAGCAACTCATCACCAACATGGTCAAAATATATCACCAATATTAGGTAACAATATGCTTAAACAGAGGATATGGAAGACAAAAGTTTTTCCAAAAGTAAAGCACTTTCAATGGAGATTATTATCACAAAGTTTGGCTATTGGGTGTAACTTAAAAAGTCGCCGTATTACGCAAGATTCAGTGTGCAAGAGATGTTTCCAAGCAAAGGAGACTGAGGCTGATATCTTTTTTGAATGCAACTATGGTGAAGTTGTATGGAGATCATCGGGTATTACTAATACAGTCATTGCGAATCCAACTTCTTCTTTAGAGGCAAAAATGGAAGAATGCTTGAAATGTAGTACACAAGCGAGTTTAGCACACCTACAAACTCTACCTTTCTGGATACTATGGAAATTATGAAAGAGTGGAAACATATTTGTTTTCCAAAAGAAGAATGTAAATTGGAGGATTCTAATACAACAAGCAAAGAATGATGCAAAACAATGGTATAATCAATGGTATAATCAATAGGATCATCATAACAACACATGGAAGAAACCAACAGAAGGGTACATCAAATGAAATGTAGATAGCTCATTTGTGAATTCATAAATGGCGAGTCAGACAGGTTGGATTCTAAGGGATGATCAAGGTTTATAAAAAGGTGCTTCGCAAGGTGCTGGAAAACAAGCAAAGAGTGCCTTGGAGAGTCAGTTTCAAGCTATTGTAATGGCAATGCAACATACATGGAGTCAAGGTTACAAGAAGATAATAATTGAAGGTTACAAAATTATTGTAACTAATATTTTTATAAGACATAAGTTGCCAATATTTTTTAAATAGATATAATTTAACTAATTATTTATCAATTTGAATAATTAAAGTATTAAATTTTCTTTAAAATATATATATATATATATATATATATATATATATATAATATTGTGTCTGGTTTTAAATTTTGTATTATGATTTTAGATAGAAAATTAAGTATGATAGCAAAATTCAAAATTTAGTAAAATTTTAACACCAACCTTTTTTGGTTTAGGGCTTTGTGGTGTGGAGATGATTTCGAATGTCAACACGTTTCAAATTTGATAAACCTATTTCCTAAAAGTAAGCTATATTATTCTTGAATATTTAAGCGGATATGAATTTTTGTTTTTGGCTCATTTGCATATCTAGACAGAACGTCTATTTGTAAGTTGCAATTCCTATGGAAGATTAATTTGAGTTTATAAACGATCTAAACTGATTTTTAAAAGGAGGTGGAACCTACAAATGTATGTTTTATGTGGATGCTTTGTTTTCTCAAAATCTGTCTACCAATAAACAACTCATGTATAGTTATCTAAAGATGATGTCATGTAAAATGTAAAATTTGATAAAATCTTAACACTAAATTTGATGTCAACCGGTTGCCCATAGAATTTTAACTTTTACCATTGTCAAAGAAGTGCGATCTTGTTTCTCAAGAAAAGTATTCACTTGTTATGGTGTGATTCGCTATTCTTTACACTGCAATGATTATTTTCTAGTGAATCATAAAGAGTCAAGAAATGAAACTGTAATTTAAAATACCAAAGAAAAGAAAAAATTGCTTTCTGTTAAAAGGAATAGTGAAATGGCAAAAGGAACAGTGGACAGCCGCAAAAGGAATAGTGGACGGCACCGCATTCGTTGATATTAATAAAGGATGTGGGCCCCACTGTCACTATTTGCACAGTAACTCAAACTTTTTAGGGATGTTGTTCGACGAAATAAATCATCCATCTTTCTCCTTCTCTCTTGTACGAGTATTATCTCTGTTCTACGGGTATAAAATTTTTGCCTTTATTTAAATTTCGAGATACTATAAATCTGTAAGTTATTTCATAACACGTTATCAGCATAATCACTCTGCAATTCGGTAAAGTTTATATGTATCATATTTACCCTACTATAATGGCCGGTATACCGCCTTTATTACTATTTATTATTTTATAGTAATTATTTTATTTTATATTATTTATATATTTTAATGTGGGCGGTATGTCGCCCCGTTAAGATTACTAAATATACTATATATATGATTATAGGCTTGGCTTTGCCGCCATATAATTTATATTATTTAACTATATTAATGTAGGCGGTATGTCGCCTCGTTAATAAACCTTAATTGCTAAATATGCTATGAATATTGGCTTGGCTCCGCCGCCGCATAATTTATTTATTGCATAATATTGGTCTGGCTCTGCCGCCGCATTATTTGTTTAATGTTTTAACGGAAATAATTTTATCACTATAATAAATATTGATATTTGTATATTGTGAATATATTATATAAATGTCTTGGTCACCTATATAAAATATTTTGAAATTTATTGATTCTGGTTGACTGTTTATTACAATATTTTCGGATTGATTTTTGGATCAAACGATTTAATCCCAACGGTCACAAAGAAATTTTTTCAAAATTTCCCCTTTTTCCAACGATCATGAACAGTGTTTTTCATCTATAAATACACTCATCATTCATTCATTCAACTCATCCAAAACATTTCATCTCCTCCCAAATATTTTCAAATCGCTCTCATCCGATTTTCTTTGCAAGAAAAATGATTCGGTTGTTTTTTATTTTGTGTGCGATTTTTATTTTTACTTCTATGTATTTGATTTATCTTGGAGGAGTTGCCGATGAAAATTTTGGCATTAATGTCTATTTAAGTTTTTATGCATTATTTTTCCTTGTAATTGCTTGCATGATTAATGTTAATGGCTTTTAAATATTATGAAATCTAATAAAAGTTATTATATTGTGTTTTAGAAATACAAATGGCAAGAATTGAACGTCTTCAGTTTCCGGCTCTAAAAATAACTGGCGAAAACTACGTCGGATGGGTCACAAACGTGAAATCATATTTGGTGATGAAAAAGTTAACCGAAACAATTGTAATCGGTAACAAGTCGCCGCCTGATCATACGGCTGAAGCGATAATTTTCTTGAAGAAACACCTCGATGAGAATGTTACGCATGATTATGCGAACATAGAAGACCCAGCTGAGCTGTGGCAAGCCTTAAAAGAAAGGTTCGACAACCAGAAGGAAGTCAATCTTCCTCACGCTCTAGAAGAGTGGAAAAACCTGAGGTTCCAGGATTTTCAAAAGGTTGAGGAATACAATTCCGCTGTCCTGAGGATAGTTTCACTCTTGAAGTATTGTGGTAACCCTGTCTCTGAAGAAGAGATGATGAATAAGACGTACAATACCTTCCACAAACAGCTTCATTTCTTGCCCGAAATTTATAGAAAATGGGGGTACAAGAGATTTTCTGAATTGATGGTTGCGCTCATGTTGGCTGAGAAAAACAATGAGCTTCTGATTAAAAACCACAATTCTCGACCTACGGGATCCAAGGCATTTCCCGAAGTAAATGCTACGACGATGGGAAACTCAGAGAGGAGAATCCAATTCAGTCGGGGTCGTGGCCGCCGTTTCCACAACAAACGTGGAAAAACTTACAATCCCAAGTGGAAGGGATCTAACAAATGGGTTAGATCAGAACAAGTTTCTAAGGGTAAAGAAACCCAAGTGGATACCACCCAGAAGCATGAAACTGTATGTTACAGATGTGGATGTAAAGGGCATTGGTCCCGTACATGTCGTACTCCTCCACATCTGTGTAAGTTATATGAAGCGTCCACAAGAGGCAAAGCTAAGGAAGTGAATCTAACAGAAAATTTCGAGGGAACATCTTACCTCAAAGCTTCTGATTTCGCAAATGAGCTGGACTAAATTACTCCAGAAGAGAACTGAAATGCTTATAATAAGACTATTTCGTAGCATTCAGTATTTCAATGTATAATTATTACATTTCATGTTTTAAACAAATAATGATGTTTTTAACATCACCTTAATGTATCATTATTGTGTGTTTTTCTTATATGATGGATGAATTTCATGTTTATCCTTTTATTGATGTTTGTTGCGATTACAGAAATGGATCATAATGCTAATGGAACAAAATCCAAGAAAAGAATTCGAGAAATTTGTATACCAGATAGTGGAACAACGCACACTATTCTGAGACAAAAGAGATATTTCTCTGATATAAAACCGACAAGAATTATTGTTAATACAATATCAGGTTTTGCAGACGTGATTGAAGGAACTGGTAAAGCAAACTTTACATTACCAAATGGAACAAAATTTTCCATAAACAATGCACTATATTCTCCAAGTTCTAAAAGGAATTTGTTGAGCTTTAAAGACATATATCGTCATGGATACGATACTCAGTCTGCAACTGAGAATGGAAAGAAGTGCATATATGTAACTTCTGATAAATGTGGCAGAAAACACATATTGGAAAAGTTTCCAGAACTTCATTCAGGATTGCATCACACTTATATCGATGAAATCGAATCTAATATTGTAATGAAACAAAATCCAGAAGATTTCACATTATGGCATGATCGCCTTGGTCACCCCGGCACTACAATGATGCGTAAAATCATAGAAAGCTCACATGGTCATTCACTAAAAATCCAAGAAATTTCTCAAGGAAATAAAATGACATGTGTTGCATGTTCTCTTGGAAAATTAATCATAAGGCCATCGCAACCAAAATTGATAAAGAATCACCAAAGTTCCTTGAAAGAATTCAAGGCGATATATGTGGACCAATACATCCACCATGTGGACCATTCCACTATTTTATGGTATTAATTGACGCATCCAGCAGATGGTCACACGTTTGTCTATTGTCATCTCGAAATGTGGCATTTGCGAGATTTCTAACTCAGATAATCAAACTACGAGCACAGTTCCCTGATTATACTATTAAAAGAGTTAGATTAGACAACGCTGCTGAATTCACATCCCAAGCATTCAATGATTATTGTATGGTAACGGGAATTGAAGTTGAACATTCTGTGGCTCATGTTCACACGCAAAATGGTTTGGCTGAATCTTTAATTAAGCGTCTGCAATGGATTGCAAGACCACTGATCATGAGATCAAAACTCCCAACCTCTGTGTGGGGACATGCCATTTTGCATGCAGAAGCACTTATTCGGATTAGACCAAGTGCATACCATAAGTATTCTCCATTACAATTAGCGTTTGGTCGAGAACCAAACATTTCTCATTTAAGAATCTTTGGTTGTGCGGTATATGTGCCTGTAGCACCACCACAACGCACAAAAATGGGACCACAAAGGAGATTAGGAATATATGTTGGTTGTGATTCACCATCAATTATACGATACCTAGAACCACAGACTGGTGACGTCTTTACGGCACGTTTTGTCGACTGTCATTTTGATGAAAAGGTATTCCCAGTTCTAGGGGGAGAAAACAAAAATATATGAAATGATATCAAATGGAGTGTACCTTCATTGTTATATCTTGATCCTCCTACTAAAGAGTCAGAACTAGAAGTTCGACGAATTATGCATCTACAGAGTATATCGAATCAACTACCTGATGCATTTGTGGATACCAAGACTATAACTAAATCTCATATACCAGCTGCAAATGCTCCTGCTTGTATCAAAATATTAAATAATCAAGGTAAAGCAGATGATACACGTGAGTCTAAAACACGCTTGAAGCGTGGAAGACCTGTTGGTTCTAAGAATAAAAATCCTAGAAAATAAAAGGATATTGAGATAAATGACACGCCCAAAATAGCAGAAAATATTTTGGAAGAAACAAATGATGAGAACACTGACAAGGTAGAGCATCATGAGTCAGAAAGGAATCATGAGATTTCTATCAACTACATCCATAATAAGAAGATATGGAATAGAAATGAGCAGGATGATGTTGATGATGCTTTCTCATATATGATGTCAAGTGAGATAAATGAGGAAATCGAAGATCCAGAACCAAAATCTGTCTTTGAATGTCAAAAGAGACATGATTGGAAACAATGGAAAAATGCAATACAAACCGAACTCGATTCGCTTAATAAACGAGAAGTATTTGTATCTATTGTGCTCACACCTGTAGATGTGAGACCAGTTGGATACAAATGGGTTTTCGTTCGAAAGAGAAATGAGAAAAATGAGGTTACGAGATATAAAGCTCGTCTAGTGGCCCAGGGTTTTTCTCAGAGACCTGGAATTGATTATGAGGAAACATATTCTCCTGTTATGGATGTAATCACATTTAGATTCTTGATGAGTCTAGCTGCTGATAAAAATCTTGAGATGCGACTAATGGATGTCGTCACAGCCTATCTATATGGATCATTAGATATTGATATCTACATGAAAATTCCTGATGGGTTTAAAATGCCAGAAGCATTAAGTTCCAAACCGAAAGAGTTATGTGCAATAAAATTGCAAAGATCATTATATGGGTTAAAACAATCTGGGCGTATGTGGTATAATCGTCTCAGTGAACATTTAACAAAAGAAGGATATGTGAATGATCCTATATGCCCATGCGTTTTCATCAAGAAAACAACATCCGGTTTTGTGATAATCGCGGTATATGTTGATGATCTTAATATTATTGGAACTCAAAGGGAAATCCAAAAGGTATCAGATTACCTGAAAGAGAAATTTGAGATGAAAGATCTCGGACAGACAAAGTATTGTCTTGGCCTACAAATTGAACATTCTGAAAATGGTATATTTGTACATCAATCCACTTACACTAAAAGAGTGTTAAAACGCTTTAACATGGATAAATCAACTCCTCTTAGCACTCCGATGGTCGTTAGATCACTTAATGTTGAGAATGATATCTTTCGACCATCTGCAGAAAATGGAGAGATATTTGGTCCTGAAGTACCATATCTAAGTGCAATCGGAGCACTGATGTACCTTGCAAATTGTACACAGCCTGGTATATCATTTGATGTTAATCTTTTAGCAAGATTCAGTTCTTCTCCTACACGAAGACATTGGAATGGAATTAAACATGTCTTTCGTTATCTCCAAGGGACCATTGACTTAGGCTTATTTTATCCTAAAGATTCAAAAGGTCAAATGGTTGGTTTTGTAGATGCAGGATATCTTTCAGATCCACACAAAGCTCGATCGCAAACAGGATACGTTTTCACGATCGGAGGCACTACTATATCTTGGCGTTCCCAGAAACAAACACTTGTGGCGACCTCATCGAATCATGCAGAGATAATCGCACTCCATGAATCAAGTAGAGAATGCGTATGGCTAAGATCAATAAGTCGTCACATCTGTTCAAGCAGTGGGATTGGCGAAAATATGGAGCCAACTGTTTTATATGAAGATAATGCGGCATGCGTTGCTCAAACGAAGGAAGGATATATCAAAAGCGATAGAACCAAGCACATACCTCCGAAGTTCTTCTCTTACACTCAAGAACTGGAGAAGATAAATAGATTGAAGTCAGATATGTTCGATCATGCGACAATGCAGCTGACCTCTTCACAAAATCACTTCCAACCTCGGTTTTCAGGAAACATGTCCATAACATTGGAATGCGTCATCAGAAGGATCTATGACTGTTCATTCGAGGGGGAGCTTACGTGGTTGTACTCTTTTTACCTTAATATGGTTTTTCCTACAGGGTTTTTCTAGAAAGGTTTTTAACGAGGCAACAAACACGTTAAGCAAGCAACAATAGTGACACTGGTTCCCAAGGGGGAGTGTTAAAAGGAATAGTGAAATGGCAAAAGGAACAGTGGACAGCCGCAAAAGGAATAGTAGACGGCACCGCATTCGTTGATATTAATAAAGGATGTGGGCCCCACTGTCACTATTTGCACAGTAACTCAAACTTTTTACTTCTATATAAAGGGATGTTGTTCGACGAAATAAATCATCCATCTTTCTCCTTCTCTCTTGTACGAATATTATCTCTGTTCTACGGGTATAAAAATTTTGCCTTTATTTAAATTTCGAGATACTATAAATCTGTAAGTTATTTCATAACAATTTCTGTATTTGATTACTAGTTTTTAATTAAACTGGATAAAATACGGATATATTACAGATGTGATGTGATGTGATCATGTCAGTCATAGGATAGGGCTACCTAACATTTTCTTAGTCGCTATCTCAAAATCTTTTACCAACTACAAATCGATGGAAATATTGTATTCATAGGTACAACCTTTTTGTGTACAGTAATCATGAGAAAATGATAAGTAATGGGAAAAATACGCTTTATAAGAAAAATTCAAATGCACATTTTCATCGTCATTTTTTGGATAAAGTACAAAAAATCTTTGGTAAAGGATAGAAATATATTACTTTAACCCAATTTTTCTACATTTTGGATATATGACATTTTATATTTTATTCCAAAATGAAAAGAAATAATACAAGTGATTTGACCGCAACAATTGAACCAAACAAGACTTTACCAACTGACTTTGGGCCATGACTCATGAGAACGAAACATTCAATTATAGTATAAATAGATAATATAATATTTGGTCTACTTAAGATGGCGGGTCAATCCGACTGCCTCGGCATTATTATCATCGGTCATCACATGCTTACACAGCTATGAACTTACGAAGAAGATAAACTTTATATATCGTTGATTTCTTAATTGAACTAGATATTTATCGCTAGTTTCCGACAACAGGTTGTAAGGAAAATCAAAATCTAACTCTTTGTTCCCACATCGAAAGATTTTTCTATAAAATTATCTGGAAATATATTTCAATCAACAAAATCTTTTCAAAGTTTTTGCAACCTTTGCACATTGGCGATATTAGAATTATTGAATTTATTTTATTGTTAATTAATTTTTATAAATCTATAAAACATGACGTCAAATATGTATTTCCAATGTTTTTTTACGGTGGACTGCTCGCAGATGGCTAATTTACAAACTTTTACACTTCAAATATCCAGTTAAAGATTTATTCCAATAAAACAGTTGGCCCACGAAATAACTGTTAATAAATTTATTGCCAGTTAAATTTGAATAGAGTTTATTGTGGTATATACAAAACATGTTGTCGATCCTGAGATAGGTTCAATTCGAAATAGACTAGAATAATCATCATTTTGGGAGGATTTATTAGAAATCCTACCAAAATTTTAATAGAATTAGAATATTTATATAATAAATAGAATTTGACATATATATACACATAATACATTGATATAATTAAATTATAATCTGACTGGGTTTGAATTGGTAAACAAAACTCAACGATTTATCAACTTAATTTATGTAATTTACTAGAAGTTTTCAAGCAAAAAAAAAACTTACGAGAAGTCATTATTTCAATCGAATATGGATCATGGTCTTCATAGATCTCTCGTTTTAGTGACAGTTGAGATGAAACTAATATTACATATTGTAAATTTTATAAGAATTACAGATTTAAGTCCTAAATCTCTTGGTAATTAAAAAAAATCTATGTAACATATTTATGTTATATCCAAATAAACCCTCATGATCAAATTCTGTTGTGGATGTTGAGATTCATCAAGCATTTCGTCAAAATTTTGTGATGAAAATCAAACAAGATCAAATAGTTCAAAACATAACAAATGTTGGGAGTTTTTCTGACTTCATATCCAACTCTAGTTGACACTTGTATTATGATATTATTGTCCATTTTAGACCCAAACTGCAAAATTTGCATGGTTTGGTTCTAGACTTCTTTACAAAAAGCATTAGACACTATTTATATTTATATTAGTCTAGATTTCGTTTATGGAAAATCTTTTAAATAGTCATTTTAAATTTTTGTCACAAAATAATATTAAAAATATATTTTTTTTAATTTTAAATTTTATTTCTAAAATCCACAGCATAACTTTAAACTTTAATTTTATATTAGTTAACTCAAAAGATATAAATATAGATATATACTTTTTTAAAAAAATTATTTTGATTATCTTTCTGAAATTTATTTTTTGTGATAAAAACTTAAAAAAAGTTATCCTATGGTCTCATTTGTTTATATGAATGTGTGTTAAAGATCAGTCTACTGTCTAATAACGTTTGGCGCCTTAACTCTACAAAAGGTGTGAATGTCTTTGTGTTAAGATCACGAGTCAAGGTTTCTATGAGTCTCAATGGATCCGTACACATGCAGATACTTACACGAGTTTCCCGACTGAGGAGTCTACGGACCACTCTTAAAGACCGCACAAACACAGTGGAAGAAACGAATCCACCTATGCATTCCTTCCCCTTGGGGATTAGTCTGGGCCTTCTGGGCCTGGGATACCCCAGGTTAAAAAAAAAAAAAAAAAAAAAAAAAACATAGAAATAAGATTTACAAGAAAAACCTTATGTTTCAATTTTTTATTTTTAAAAAAATAAAATCAACTAATTCTATCAAAATCCACTCTTATTAACCCCTTTAGTAACCATTGCAAATTTATTCTAAATTAAAACTTATTACATAACTTTTGCTTATAAATATATAGTTTTGTAGCCAGAGCTGGATTTTCGTTCTCCATAGTGATGGTGTGAAGTCAATGTTCTTCTCAAATCAAGTTTTACGGATGATTGAAACTGATAAATTACTTTGGTGATGTGATTTCTCTTTTTAAAATTGTTTGAGGTGGTTTCTCTTTCTAACAGTTTTTTCACTAAACCACTAAATCTATTTATCTCTTTACAAAAAACCACTTTTTCAAAAATATTGAAACAACATTGCATATTTGCATCCCACTTTCGACGCATTTTCATAGTTTCTTTGAGTCAACATTGCACACCACATTTATGTTTTTTTTGGGTAAAAGCTTATACATTTATGTTATGATCATGTAAGTAAAAATTCACTTTAATATTATTTCTTAAACATTTATGTTATGATCATGTAAGTAAAAATTCACTTTAATATTATTTCTTAAACATTTATGTTATGACCCCGTCAGTAAAAATCACTTAATCATTTCTTTGTTGACGATACGATTTGAACAGTGTTACAAATAAAGTAATACTCTATTTCCACTTTTTTGTCAACTTCATGTATAAAATAGTTTTATTACTAATTTGAAGAAACAGTCGTGGTCACCTTTGCCTGCACAAATTAATTATTATTTTGTTATTATTGTACTGTAAACATAACGGAGCAGCCATGTTTGAACAGTCGTAAGGGGGCTGGGGCAGCTTTCTAACAAATATCAGCCAGGAAGAAACCAACCGAGTTGGCCTAGAGGTAGTTGAGGGATTCACCCAATACGCTCTCCGCAGGTTCGATCCGCGTTGGCCACCGGGGCTAACGTTAAATCGCAAGAATACGTAGATTGTCGTCGGTCTCGTGGGATTAGTCTGGGCGAAGCTTGGGAACCCCACGGTTAACAAAAAAAAAAAAAATCAGCCAGGAAGAAACTAGCTAGTGATTGTGTTAATCTAATGCAAGTGGATAAGTGATCATACATGTTGACGACTCCCTTTTTGGGCTTTGTTTTCTCTCTCGCTAATAGCTTTCTTCGTTAGTGGGTAGAGCTGAGTAATCAATAAAGAGTGACACGTACCCCACTAAACACCACAAAAAGTCTTATTTTCCGTCTGATCTTCAATTAAATTAGGGTTTGTTCTTATCTATTGCAAGCGGTGGAGGATTTATCCAGATCTTGTCCTAAATCTTCATCGGTGAATTCAAGATGTCTCATGCAATAGATAAAGCGACGATGGCGTTATCAATGGAAGAGGGAGATGAACCGTTTGTGATGCCTAATCTTCCTCAGTATAGTTCTTGTGAAAGAAATACCCGAAGCCTAATTGGAAGAATCCTTAATCCAGACTGCCAAAAGATGTCGGGTTTGATCCATGATATGCCAAGGAAGTGGCAGAAGCAAGGAAAAGTCAGAGGAGTGGCGTTATCAAAAGAGAGATTCCAGTTTATCTTTGATCATGAACACGATATGCTAGATGTTCTGGAGAAAGGAGTGCATACGTTTAACGATTGGGCTCTGGCGATTGATCGTTGGGTAGAGAATCCACCAGAGGATTATCTTCAGTATATTGACATCTGGGTTCAGATTCGAAATGTTCCTGTGAATCACTACACACCGAAAGCAATAATGACGCTTGGAGATATATTAGGAGAAGTAAAGATGGTAGCTTTTGATCCGGATAAACCTCAGGTGCAAGACTTTGTTCGTGTTTTGGTACGTTTCAATGTTTCAAGACCCCTGAGGAAATCGAAGGTTATTGATTTACAAGAGGAAGGCTCTACGGTGATATACTTTAATTATGAAAGAGTGCAGAAAAGATGTTACGAATGTCAGAGACTAAATCATGCTAAGGAGGTATGTTCACTGCTGATTAGAAAGAGAAAATCAGAAGCTTTGGATAGAAGACAGAGGATCTTACAAGATAGGAGAGAATCAGAGAAAGTTTTAAAACCAGATGATCCCCTGTTTGGAGTTTTAAATGAAGAGCAAGTGGGCTTTTGTTCTACAACAAGAAAGATGAAAATATCTAAGGAAGTTCTTGAGGAGATGAGAAGATATCTCTTGATGGCAAGTGAAGAGGATAAACTGGTGCGGATAGCTAGGATTCGCTCTTCTGTAGCTGAAGCGGAAAAAGATCCAGTAACGAGAAAAACTATGTTGAGGCTTGAACCAGAACCCTTAGTTACTAATCAGATTGATAAAGGAAAAGGAAGGGTGTTCGATCTGGATTTGAATGTGCCGATGGAAGAAAATTTGAAAGAAAGAGCTGATGGTAATAAACTTATGGCATCTTCTATGAAAGCTCTTAGAAGTGAAAGACCGGCGCAGCTGCTACAAGGGCCTATGATACAGGAGAAACAGAATAACAAATTTCAAGATTATCCATGTGGCTCTTCATCAGTACCTACTATGGGGACAACAAAAGAAACTAAAGTGATAAACTTTGGACAGCCATATGGGGAGGGCAACTCTACGGAATATGACATTGGTTACCATGTAACTAAGACATCCGGGGTTGGGAAAATATCAACAAGAAGAAGACCATATGTCAAGAAAAGACAAATACAGAAGAGGCCTTCGACAAATATCTTCAGGATTTGTATGGTCCAAAAGAAAAGGAAACAAAGAGTGGTTCAAAAAGGAAGGGCTTTAGTGAAGAAGAGGAAAGAATTAAAATCGCAAGGCGTGATGAAGCAAGGGTGATCCCGAATGAGGGATCGCCAAAGTCAAGATAAGCATTTTGAGTTGGAATTGCCAGGGTTTGGGGCGGCCTCAAGACCTGACAATTCCTAGGCTACGGGAGATGCGTCAAAAACATTTCCCGGAGGTTCTTTTTCTTATGGAAACTATGCATAGTCGTAATGTCTTAGTAGACCTTCAGGTTTGGCTTGGGTATGATAAAGTTTTCACAGCTGATCTTGTAGGTCATGCAGAGGGTTTAGCTATTTTTTCCAATAAGTCTGTAAATATCAAGATTTTGTCTGTAAATATGAACCTAGTAGACTGTATCTTCCAGTTTGGGAATATATCCTTTTTTCCTCTTGTGTTTATGGTCCTTCATGGTGGAAACAAAGGGTAGAGTTATGGGAAAGACTTAGTAGAATTGGGGTAGGAAGACAAGAGAGTTGGTGTGTTTTGGGAGATTTCAATGATATCCTCCATAATGGAGAAAAAATTGGAGGAGTATGGAGATCAGATGAGTTTTTCCAACATTTTAACCAGATGGTGAAAGCAGGCAGGTTAGAAGAATTACAGAGCCATGGCAACACCTTTACATGGGGCGGCATGCGGAGTAACATGTGGGTGCAAACAAGACTAGATCGTTGTTTCGGAAACAAAGCTTGGTTCAAGAAATTCCTATGTGCTAATCAACTGTTTTTAGACAAAAGGGGATCAGATCATAGGCATGTTCTCATACACGCAATTGAAGCCCAGGAACCATATAGAGGATGGTTTAAATTTGATCAGAGGTTGCTGGAAATCAATGGTGTACATGAGAATATTAGTAATGCGTGGGATTTTGCCATTGGAAGAGGAAGGCAATCAGTATCTTCCAGAATCCAAGCGTGCAGGAAGTCGTTGAGTAATCTAAAGAGACAAGTAAACATAAATGCCAAAGATAGGATTACACAAGCGGAGATAGCTTTAGAGAGGGAGCAATCATCCTTTGTCCCATCAACTGCTCAGATACATTTTCTCAAAAGAGATTTGATAAAGGCTCAGAGGGATGAAGAAACCTATTGGAGGCAGAAAAGCAAAGAAAAATGGTTCCATGGAGGAGACAAGAACTCCTGATTTTTTCACAACTCTGTGAAAGCGTCAAGACAAAAGAATTACATAGACAAGCTGTGTACGACGGAGGGAGCAGAAGTTTACTCGGAAGCGGCTAAAGGAGAGGTGGCGGTCGAGTTCTACTCATCTTTATTTAAATCGTCAAATCCTCCACCATTTACGTCCTGATTCAGTGATATGAGCCCAAGAGTGACATCCCAGATGAATGCCGAATTAACCAAGCCAATCTCAGAGAATGAAATTAGAGACGCAATGTTCGCAATCAATCCAAGTAAATCTTTGGGACCTGATGGTATGTCTGCCTTATTCTTCCAGAAATATTGGCACATTATCAAAGATCAATTTTTGCTGGAAGTTCAGATGTTTTTTGAGAAGGGTATACTTCCTAAAGAATGGAATTATACTCATCTTTGTCTGATACCGAAGATTTTGGATCCAAAGACTATATCCGATCTCCGACCTATAAGTCTTTGTTCTGTGATTTATAAGACAGTGTCAAAGATCATGGTCACACGGCTCAAACCTTGGATGCAGGACTTAATATCGCGAACACAATCAGCCTTCGTGTGCGAAAGACAAATTTTCGACAATATTACCATTGCCCATGAGATGGTACATTCATTGGGGAGGTTAGAGTATGAAGCGGCCGAGTGGATGATAGTTAAAACAGATATGTCAAAGGCATACGATCGTGTTGAGTGGAGTTATCTGAGATCATTACTATTGACATTGGGCTTTGATGAAAAATGGATAGTTTGGATAATGAAATGTGTAACATCTGTTACATATTCAGTGCTTATCAACAACCAGGCGCATGGAATGATAGTTCCTCAGCGAGGCCTTCGACAAGGAGACCCGTTATCTCCATTGTTGTTTGTGCTCTGTACTGAAGGACTTTCTCATCTTCTAAACAAAGCGGAAAGAGAACACAAGCTGGAGGGGATGAAGTTTGGAGCCATGGGAACCCAAGTGAGTCATATGTTTTTTGCGGATGATTGTTTGTTTGCTTGTAAAGCTAATAAACATCAAAGCAAAGAGCTCAAAGAGATCCTCCAAAACTACGAAAAGCTTACAGGGCAAATGATAAATCCCAGGAAATCATCTATTATTTTTGGTAAAGGTACCAACGAGGAAAACAAGATCAGTGTGAAGGAGAACCTAGGAATTGAGGCTGAAGGTGGAGAGGGTAAATATTTAGGCCTCCCGGAAGAACTACAAAGGTCCAAGGTAAAAACGTTTGCTTACCTTAAGGAACGAATGTCAGGGAAAGTATCTGGATGGCATGCAAGAACACTCTCTCAAGGGGGGAAAGAAGTCATGCTTAAAGCAGTTGCAGCAGCATTACTAGTCCATGCCATGTCAGTATATAAAATTCCGAAGATGGTCATCTCAAGCTTACATAGTATTATGTCGACCTTCTGGTGGAGTAATGAGGAGAATAAGAGAAAAATACACTGGACAAGTTGGGATAAGCTGTGTCTGTCAAAAGAGAATAGAGGGATGGGTTTCAAGAATCTGGAATGTTTCAATCAAGCTCTGTTAGCTAGACAGGCCTGGAGAATTCTTCGGATCAAGATAGCTTGTTGGCACAGGTCTTAAAAGGAAAATATTTTCAGAATGAATCTTTTATGAAGTCAAGAATAGGCACTTCACCTTCATATGCATGGAGAAGTCTCATGTATGGAAAAGATTTGTTAATTAAGGGATTGAAGCATTCCATTGGTAATGGAAATAGCACAAAGGTGTGGTTGGAAGCCTGGGTGGAAGATCAAGAAGAAATTTGCAGAGCTCCTATACGCAAACAGAGAGATTTCGATGTTAATCTTCTGGTCTCGAACTTGATTGATCACCAAAACAGAAGATGGAACCGAAGAAGACTTGAGGAACTCTTTATTCCTCATGATGTTGAGATCTTGATGCTTAACCAACCTGCAGTGTCTAAAAATGATACTTGGGTTTGGAGATTTAACAGAAGTGGAGATTATTCTGTAAGATCAGGCTATGAGATAGCGTTTTCATGTCTATACAAGGAACTCATAACGATCCAACTTTAGAAACCTTCTATTAATCCGCTCAAAAGTAAGGTATGGAGTCTAAAAGTGCCACCTAAAATCAAAATTTTTATTTGGAAGGCGCTTTCTGGATCTTTATATGTGTTGGATTCCCTTCATAGCAGAGGAATAAGGTGTGATATGGTTTGTCAATGTTGTGGAATGGACGGAGAGTCCATTAACCATGTTCTCTTTTCCTGTACTCTCGCTAGATAAAGTTGGGCATTATCAGGATTCCCCTCGCCACAGGGAGGCTTTCACGAAGAATCCTTGTTCGAGAATGTAAGCTATCTCTTCACAAAGGTGGAGGACAATAGGAATTTGAGAAATGAAGAAAGAAACTTCCCTTGGGTGCTCTGGTATCTTTGAAAAAATAGAAATTCTTTGTTGTTTGAAGGATTTCTCTTTGATGGGGAGCAGATAAGCAGAAAAGCTAATGAAGAAGCCAATTTGTGGTTTCTAGCGCAGAATATGGATTCAAATATGAGGATTGTAACATGTTCTAATCCTCGACAAGATGGAAATATTTGGATACCAAGAGATGAAGAGGAGTTAAAATGTAACATAGGTATGAGGTGGTCTTTAAAGAGAAGTATTGCAGGGGCTGCTTGGGTTTTGAGTAATCAAAGAGGTGAAATCCTGCTTCATAGTAGACGTTCTTTCGGAGCAGTGGGATCAAAAGATGAGGCATATAAACTTAGCCTCGAATGGACGATTGAAAGTATGTTGTCTCATAACTGTCTGAGCATATACTTTGCTCTTGAAGAAGGAAATTTGGTGAATGCAATCAATAGACCAAAAGCTTGGCCTTCCTTTAGGTCTAAAGTATTAGACATCAGATATTTACTTAGGAATTTTTTGAGGTGAAGGGTAGCGTTTGTATCCATGGAAGTTAATGCAGGTGCCCGACTTATAGTTGATAGTGCAGTTAGTGCTAATAGGTTTCAGTCCTGTGTAGCTAGAGGATATCCCCGATGGTTGTCTCATAATTTTGGTGGTTAGTAGTTTATGCTGTGTTGAAAGAAAGTGTTGTAAAGCTAATGTATTACTACCTTTTGTTAAATGAAAATCTTAGACGAAAAAAAAGAAGGATAAGTGATCATACCGATTCTTCTGATCCGTTTAATTATTATTTTTTTTTAATGACTCGAATATAAAAGTACCTGGGTTTTATTTCTTCACAAGCCGGCATTGACTATCAGATATTCTAACTATACACGTACCTAGTTTTGTCTCATTGTTCCCGTTGGGTAGGTGGCACGAAATGAATATTCAAGTATTTGGAAGTAACTGGAACTATCTGTGATCTGATCAGTTGATTTCAAACCATCAATTACCCAATTTGATTTATAACTACTAAAAATATGGTGTTTGTTATTCATATTTTTATATTTTAACCAGATATCTAATTAATATTCAATCGGGTATAAATAAAGAATAATGAAATTCAAAAATAATGTAAAATAATATATTTTATTATAAAAATAAAAATTGTCTATTTTAATAACTAAAATAATTAATTTGATAAATAAAAAATTGGTAAAGTTTACATAAAATATAATAATTGTGTAATTTATACATATAATTCTAAATATATATATATATATATATATATATATATATATATATAACGAATTGAATCGGTATCCGTTTCCGAAAGTATTAATAGTTGTAATTTATTTTATATTTTGCGAATATTGTATATTAATATTTGTTTTGTTTTATAGAGTTATAAATATCATTTTTTCAGTTTTAATTGAAATTGATAACTAATATAATCAAAACTTACAAATATTTTATCCAACCCTATGCATGTGCATGACACAAAACTTCTTTAGTAGTTTTACAGAACTGTGAGTTAGAAATACAAAAATTTGAGTTATATGGTTTACTTAATATTTATGTCAAAATCTTATATTAATCCAAAAAATATTAATCACAAGATACAAACTATGGGAATTTTAATGATAGTTTATAACGATATCAAAACATTAATCTAAACTTTAAATCACCTAACATCCTATAAATAACTCAAATCATTTCAGAAGATTGATTGAATACCTCGCCCTATAGTCTTTCAGAGAAGTGAACAACAATCAAATCAACCGCATATTTGCATCAAAGTATCAAAGCAAACATCTCTATGTAGGAAATTTCGAGGAGAGTTCACGTGTCCACCAACTTTTTCTAGTGGATGCTCATAAGAATAAACCAAAGGTTTCATACACAAGTAACCTGTCAAAGTCAAAGAAAAGTCGTATGAAACAAGGTACACTACAATAAAAAGGAGAAAAAAACAAAAAAATTAATGAGTCAACGTTCAAACATGCACTCTTATTTTTTGGTAAAATACATGCACTCTAAAACATGTCCATCAGTAAAAACTTTTTTTTGTATAAGTTTTTTTAAAAAAATTTAAAACGAACTAATCGTGAATCGTCACGTGTCAGTGTAGTCCACGAAACAGTGTAAGAACCGATTCTTAATTTAAAATTAGAATTAATTTAAAAAAAAAAAGGTGAGACCCACCACTATTTTTGGATTAACCCCCCCCCCTAAAAACCCTTGATAAAAATGGTCTTATATGTTAGGCCACGATTATTGGGGTCTCTTAAGGGTCTCTTAAGAGGTGGAGGGTCCACCAAAATCTTAAGAGATGGTTCTTAAATCCCTTAATTAAAAAACTCTTGTGTTTGAGTTCTTGTACTGTTTGCGGGCCTCACTAACACGTGGCGGCCCGCGATTAGTTATTTTTTTTTTTTTTTAAACAAAAAATCAAACAGAAAAAAAAATAAAAACCCATATGAGGTTTTAGGGATAAAGATGCTCTTATATCTGTTTCGTCATGAAATTAACCAATTCATATATATAGAGACATAGACCATCAGCCTTTTATCAATCAAATCTTTGTTAGCTGTTACCTTCGACTCAAAAAAAAAAAAACATTTTGCTAGCTAAACCAAAAAAAAGAAAAAAAAAAGCATAACATGGATTACGTTTTGGTCCTAGTACCACTCGTATTGTGTCTATTAGCTTACAAATTCTTATTCTCATCTAAGCGTTACAACCTCCCACCAGGACCAACTCCCTTTCCCATCGTCGGCAACCTCCACCTCGTGAAACCTCCGGTGCACCGTCTCTTCGGTCGTTTCGCCGAGAAATACGGTGACATCTTCTCCCTCCGTTACGGCTCTCGCCAAGTCGTCGTGATATCTTCTCTACCCCTCGTCCGAGAATGCTTCACTGGTCAAAACGATGTCATATTAACGAACCGGCCGCACTTTCTGACCGCCAAGTACGTCGCTTACGACTACACCACCATAGGAACCGCCGCTTACGGTGACCACTGGCGTAATCTCCGCCGTATTTGCTCCCTTGAGATCCTTTCCTCTAACCGTCTCACCGGTTTCCTCTCCGTTCGTAAAGACGAGATCAGACGGTTGCTTACGAAACTCTCACGTGACCATAATGGCCGTGTCGTTGAGCTTGAGCCTCTTCTTGCGGATTTGACGTTCAATAATATTGTACGTATGGTCACGGGGAGACGCTACTACGGAGACCAGGTTCGTTTCATTTTAATAATTAATGATTGATACGTATTAAATATTATACGCATATTCTGTATTTTGTTTATTACTTGATTCCATGTGGAATATTTTTGGCTAATTAAAATGAATTATTTTTACTTAAACAAAAAAAAAATGAATTATTTTTTAAAGGTTCACAATAAGGAAGAAGCGAATCTATTCAAGAAGCTGGTGACGCAGATCAACGATAATAGTGGTGCGAGCCATCCAGGAGATTATCTACCAATTCTCAAAGTTTTCGGACACGGCTACGAGAAGAAAGTGAAAGCACTCGGCGAAGCCATGGACACTTTCTTGCAGCGACTTCTCGACGATTGCCGAAGAGATGGAGAGAGCAACACAATGCTTAGTCATTTGTTGTCTTTACAAAAAGACCAACCCAAGTATTACAGTGACGTCATCATCAAAGGCCTCATGCTCGTAAGTTCTCTCATACGTACATATAAACCTAGAAATCTTATAATTTTATATACAAAATGTATGACTAACATTTTTTTTATACAGAGTATGATGCTTGCGGGGACGGATACTGCAGCCGTGACGCTAGAATGGGCGATGGCGAGTTTGTTGAAAAACCCTGAAGTGTTGAAGAAGGCAAAAGCCGAGATAGATGATAAGATTGGACAGGAACGTTTGGTCGACGAACCGGACATTGCGAACCTCCCTTACCTCCAAAACATAGTTTCCGAGACCTTCCGGTTGTGTCCTGCCGCACCACTCCTTGTCCCACGTTCTCCTTCTGAAGACCTCAAGATTGGCGGGTACGACGTACCGCGTGGCACCATCGTACTAGTGAACTCTTGGGCCATCCATAGAGATCCAAGGCTCTGGGATGAGCCTGAGAGGTTCATGCCAGAGCGGTTCGAAGACAAAGAAGCTGCCAACACTAATAAGCTTATGATGTTTGGGAACGGACGGAGGACCTGTCCTGGTGCGGCTTTGGGACAGAGGATGGTGTCGTTGGCTTTGGGGTCGTTGATTCAATGCTTTGACTGGGAAAAAGTCAACGGTGAGGAGATTGATATGACTGAGAATCCTGGAATGGCTATGCGTAAGCTCGTGCCGTTGCGAGCCGTTTGTCATCAGCGTCCCATTATGGCTAATCTTTTGGCTTAAAATTAATCAGTTCACCCCTTTTGATGATTACTGGTTCAAGTTACTTTTTTTTGGATTTCATTTATAATTTGTTTGATTGGTTTGGGTGTGTTTATTTTAAAGATATTAAGATAATGTAAGATTCCATATGCTGCGATGTTGTAAATCAGATTCGGATCCCGAAAGAACAAGAGTTTGTTGATACTATAAGTAAAATAAAGAGTTTTCATTTAGCAGTCATATTACCATTTTCTAAAAGGCATGAAAGTCGAATATGTAAGAAAGTCTCTTCTACAACATCTGACGGCAGATTCACATTTCTTAGCCTTTAGGCTAAGATCAAGCGTAATTGAAGCATATATTAGAAATATTTTAAAATAATATATTCCATCAGAAAAATGTATTAATCTATTATTGTAAATACTAAAATTATATAGAGAAATACTCTTAGATAAATTTTAAAATATTTTTGTTTCCAAAATAACACTCAAGAAAAAAATGACCAAAATAGATATTAAATGGTGTAAATATATATTTATATCTTTTAAATTAACTATTTTAGATTTAGAGTTTAGAGTTATGGGGTGGAATTTTTAATTAATTTTTTTTTAATAGTAATTTTTAAAAAATAAAAGATCTATTTTGATCATTTTTTTAAGATCTATTTTTTGTGATAATTTTCTTAAAAAAGTCTATTTGAGAAATTTCTCAAATATATATTGTAAAGTCTGATTTTCTAATTTGAAAATTTCTTTTAATAAAAGTGTTTTTACTTACTACTTTTAATTAAATTCTACTAAGTGACTGGTCTCTCTATGCTACGGGTTCACGACAACAAATATATGTTATAAACCATTAACGACAACAAATATATGTTATAAACCATTAACGGGTTCACGACAATAAATATATGTTATAAACCATTAACGACAACAAATATATGTTATAAATCATTAACGACAACAAATATCTATTACTATATAAAAGACCTTGTCTCCCTTCTCCTTCAATCTATGTCATCAAATAAGTATTTCTGAGTTCGCCACGTGGCAAAGGAGGGAAAACGCTGCGTTTGGGCCTTCATGAAACACAATTTCCACTTAGGGTTACTTAAGTTATCTCTTCGCCTCTCTTCACTCATGGCTATTGCGCTTCCTTTTATCAACTACTCAATCGATCTTTCGTTTTTTACATTTCATCATGAAGTATACAAGTTATAGGATAATCACATTAAAACCATCTATTAATCCATTAGCCACGATCTATATTCGTTGAGATTTTTGATCATCCAAGACGGTGGAGGATCTACTATATAAAGGTATGCGTTCTTACTTTGAGAATCATACTCTCATTCGTTCTAAGAATTCTTCTCTCCTCCTTGCTGATTTGAAAGCTGGTGCTGTAGCACCATCGGTTTGTATCCGTTGTCCTGACTCTCTATCCGCTCAGCCTGCGCCATGGCTGTCTCGGTGAGTTCTTCCCGGACGGCAAATCCTCTTTTTGTTTCTGCAGTCATGAATAATAAAATTTGTACAACTATGATCTCTCTAATTGTTCTGTGAATTATACACAGTTGGAGGATCCTCAAAAAAAAGTGCATCTAATGCTGATTTTCTCCTGGCAAAGCTCTTGGCTGATCATCCTAATATGAAGGCACGACTGTTTGGGTGAAAGTTGTGAGAGAGGTGATGAATCAGATGATGGAGGCATGTAAACAAGTCCCAGATTTACCAGTGGAGCTTTCTCCACCAAGATCTAATGTTTCTTCAAATGGTATCTTTCCTCGATTATATCTTTAGCCAAATGAGGATAATATTTGTTTCGTACTTACTATTCTTGGTTAAAATCCTTTGTGTCTGTTAGTTTTGTTTGGATGTGTTACTTGATTTTAGGTGATGCAGCTGCTGGACAATACCTTTTGTCAGGCTCTAGAGTTGCGTCAACACCATCTCAACTGGTTAACAGATCAACTCCCGCCACCACAGCTAGGGAAACGAACTAATATAATAGGCCGTGATCACACAAAAAAAAAACAAGTTTAGTTCCAATTTCATACAAACCGAACGTAAGAAAAGTTGACATGTTTTGGTCTTTCTGCAGATTTCAGGCTGCTAAAGAATAAGAGATATGGAAGAGGAGATCAACAAAAGAATTGTGAATGGGGAGGCTTTGACAGTAGAGGATGGTAACAAAACAAGTTGGCATCTTTGGGTATTTGCAATGACATCAGACGTAAATCAAGCAACGCATGAGAAATGTATAAAGGGTGAAATGGCGGGGTATGTATCAAAACCCTTTGAAGCAGAGCAGCTCTACCAGGGAGTTTCTTGCTTTATCAATTTACCTTCAGATACAAAATCCATTTTTTAATTTACCTTCAGATACAAAATCCATTTTTTAATTTACCTTCAGATACAAAATCATAGAGGCTGAAGAAGAAGAAAGGTGAAGGAACAGAAAAGTTGTCTCTTTTGCATCTTGAAGTAGATAGTAACCTAGATATATGTATCTTCCCATCTAAATTAATCACGCTTTCCCGCCCGCCAGCGATGTCTATTGTAAATGAGTTGCAGCAGGAATCTATGTATATATTATGAGTTGCTTTGACCAGGGAAGAGAAAGCTTGGTTTTCGATTTATGGTTTGTATTTTTGGTTTTCATCGGGATTTAATTGTTTTTGGTTTTGTCGATTTTTTTTTTGTCAATGGTTCTATTGATTTAGTAGATAGACTGCAAAAAAGTGCTAAACCATCTGTAATTCATCTTCGTTTCCGCTCTGATTGTTGATGTCATATTGGATTGTGTTTGGTTTGGTATCAGAACTGAAGTCAAACATGATTTGTTTTGTGAACATATCAAATTTAGCTTGATAACAACAAAAATTACTTTATATATAAACAAATAATACTTAATACTGTATTTGTATATTACGTCTGTAAAATATATTAAAATAAAAAATATATTTTGTTTATTAAATCACGTTTAGTATGGTTGCACTACACTAGCAATAAAACAAAATAAAAAATATATGTTGTTAATAAACTATGTTTAGTATGGCTACATTAACAAATTTGGTAGCAGAAGCTAAGTCTACAATAACATCAACATACACCCACTATTGATTAATCCACACATGTATAACGACTAACACAATATCTTCCTAGCTGCAATTAGGAGACTCCTTACATTCGAGAAATAGAAAAGTATTTTTTATAACAAAACTGAAAATGACATAAAACACCTATTTATACAGCAGCCAAATGTTCGTATAACAATGCTATTTATCTATATAGTATAATAATGTTATGTAGAAGAGAATCTGGGTCGGTCAACTAATATTGGCTAAATTTGGATAGAAGCTAAACAAAATAACCAGATGGAGGAGGTTGCAAAATTGATCAACGGGAGGAGATTGAATTTGAGGAATTAAAAGATGCAAGCATACCAAGCCAGTATTTTAAAGGTAACGTTTTGGTGACAACATATAAACGTCCTTTTTGTTTGCATGATATGTTGTAAAAGTAATCTGCAGTGTTGATTCTTTCAGCACACTACACTTTATAAAAGAAGATATATTTGTCATCAAATATAGTTTTCTATGTTATAACTAAGTTTGTCAATTCGTTTTGTAATTTTGTGCATGGATGAGTTATCTTAATTTTTTAATTCGCTGATGTTGTATAGTTTTATCAGACCAAGAATTTTGCTTACTTTTGAAAAAGCCAAGCCACTGACCACTGCAACTCCTCTTGCGCTTAACTTTGAAACACACAACAAGAAAGACTTCAAACTTTATGAACGAACAACAACAATAAACTGCGAATGAAAACAGCAAGGTAAACACTTTCACATAAAGTATGTACGGAGATATTTTTATGTCAAAGCTGCTAGGTACAGTTCAAGAGCTTAAGCCGAGAAGTATCATCACTGGTATGTAAATTTTATTCCCTTTAATGCATCCTTAACCGTTCTTATGGCCTTTATTCGTGTGGTCATTGATTATTTACGGTGGAATTTTTTGTTAAAGTTATTGGCTGTGTGGACGAGAATGCGAGAGGGAAAAGACCGGTTATGAACGAAAATAGCTACTGAAAAGAGTGATGTAACAATGTTGACATCTGATAATCCAGGGAATGAAGATCCATCATCCATGTAAGTGATTCTGAGATTAGGTCGAGTCTACAAGCCTTGAGTGAGTAGTGAGGTCTACTAACTGGTAGAAAACTCTTTCAGTGTGGTTATAGTGGACATATTGGTGAAACGATTATGTCATTGGTGAAACTTTGGAAACCGGTACAATACATGTTGATACTACAAGTAAATTATCAAAAAAAAAAAATTTGTTTGCTAAATATGTTAATATATGGTCAGGGAGTACTATTTTGAATATTAAAATTATTGAGTTTAGCTAAACACCACCGCTGGATTAGAACTTAAGCATTAAAATTAATAGTTGTAAAGTTTGGACAAATGCAATAAATCCACATCACCATTGTACAAAAAAACAATGCAACACCCTATAATATGTACATCGCAAATTTGCAATTACACCATTCACAAAAGAATCATAAGAAAAATTTATCTGAACCAAAGATGTACTCAATTCCAAAAATTTAGAAACAAATTATTTGACAAATATCAAAATCCCGCGCGAAGCGCGGGTTTTCCCTAGTATGTTATAAACCATTAACGGGTTCACGACAACAAATATATGTTATAAGAATATCCCTTTGTAAATTTTATAAGAACATTTTGGTTACTTTCCACTCTTTTATTAAATTGTCTCAGTTTCTTTTATACTATTGTCACATAATTGACAAACAAAAATCACACATTTGATTTGTCGGAAAGAAATAAAAAAAGGCCAACATTAAGAAGAATCCTAAGAAAGCCCAAAACAATCCGGAGAACTAAAAGCCCCTGGAGCCTTTTTTGTTGAACAAGCCAGAGTTCCAAAACTACTCGTTTTGCGTCACCTGGCTTCTTCTACAATTTTGGATTCGCAACTGTAAGCAACGTTTCTGCTTCGAGCAGTGAAAGCAAAACCGGAAGAAGCAGCGAACATACTCCAGGTTTTAAATATTCTCCTCGAAAATCTTGTGTTGATTCGAATATATAGGAAAGCCCATGTTGCTCTCAGGATTCCTCAGTCGTGATATGTTAAATGCGCCCTTGTTGTTCGACGAAATGCCTGAAAGAAAAAAAACTATTATATTAGCACGTAATTGAATCGATTAGCTTAGCTGATTAGCCTGGTGTTTGCATTTGGCTAAAGAGTTTGACTTTTTTTCTGAGTATTGCTCTGTTTTTACCTGATAAGCTAAGCTATCATCCCTTCAGAGCCTGATACATTTTTGCTCTGTTTTTCAGATGGGAGATTCTTCATTTCTCGATAGAATGCTTCTCCAGCTTCGCTCCACTTGCAAGTAATGAGTTTTTGTATTTGTTTCTTTTAAAGTCTACAACTTTCTATACCATAGAGACATCTGAACATAAAAAGGTGTTTCTTTTTTTCTTGTTCTGCTGTAATGAAGGTACTACAGTGGTTACCCTAAGGATCTCGGGCCATCGCAGGTTATCCATTTTACATCAGAAAGAGAGTTTGTCCAGCTTCTTCACCAGGGCTATCCTGTGGTTGTCGCATTCACCATTAGGTGTAACTTAACTTCCCTCAGTTTACTTTCCTTTTTTGCTATATCCTAGCTCACATTTTCCTCTCGTTGTGTATAATAGAAGTAACTACACACAACATCTTGACCGGATGCTTGAAGAAGCTGCTGCTGAGTTCTATCCCAACATCAAGTTTATGCGTGTGAGTTCTCAGACCATAAGGAAAATAATACAAAAGACTTCGTAAACCAGTAAGTTGACTGCTGTGTGTTATGGATTGTTTCAGGTTGAGTGCCCCAAGTATCCTGGATTCTGCATAACTCGCCAGAAAAACGAATATCCCTTCATTGAAATTTTCCATAGCCCACAACAAGTACCGTTCTTTATTCCTTTAATTGTATTGAAACATGGCATGCTCTTTTGGTTAAAATGAAAGACCCTTCTGACGCAGGCGGGTAATGAAGGAAAGGTCCAGGATCCAAATATCACCCGCTATTCTGTGAAAGTCGTACCTGTAAGTTGAAGCCATCACAAATTGTATTTTCTATGTACCTTCTTGTTAATAGAAATCTGCGTTCTTGTTTGAAACAATGTGAAGAAAATGCATTGCAGAGTCTAAACATTGTTCTTGATTGTTTCTTTGGACAGTACAACTATGATATGAGCCCTTATGGGTTCAGAGAGTTCTTCAAGCGCCAGGGAGTTCGTACTTCTGATCCTAAGTGAAGCAACTTGAAGGCCCGAATATTCAAAGGCTTTTGAGTGTATCAATGGCTTCTATGAGCTACCAAAGACTGTTTTTAAGAACTATTGTAATACTATATTTCCCTTTTCCTTCAAAAGAAATAAAGAACTTGTTCCTGAAGTCTAAGTAAATTAGAATATTAAAGAAGAGCATCTCTCTGACTTCTCATAACATAATACGTATAAAGTGAAACTCATTCTTGTGCCCTTAGATATAAAATAATCATCAACAAGAAGCAAACCATCTTGCTTCTTCAGAAGGTTTTGTAATCGTTGGCAGATAAGAGTCAACGATCCAATCCTTGACCTCAAAGTTAGAGATCATGAGTCACATTTTGCACGTTAACAATTGAATGCTTTTGATTACTACATTGGGACATACCGAATTGAATTGGATGTCAGAGTAGAATTAAATGATTTTAGTTGGGGCAGAGGTGATGTTTTTAGCGTTGAACTTGTTAAAATCAGTGCTATAAATTGTAAGTCGTGTCATCTCTTTCTCTTATTATCTCTTTGTTTCCATACCCATAAATAAATGTCATTCATAAGACAAGCCATTTTTCTTATGTCTATCTTTTGCTCTTGTTACTACTATTTGTTAAGAAAAATAAATGGTACCAAAATTAACAATTGTATACTACTTAATCTACAGTATAATACTTTATCCATTTTATAATAAGTGTTGTTGTAGTGTTACAATATATTCAATCAAAAATATATTAACATTTGGATTTATATTTTAGTGATTATTGTTTTGGGTTTAGTATCGAAGGGGTGGGGTTGAGTTTTTAAATGTTTTATAAATATTTTGAAAAAAATTAGTCTATTTATTTTTTGAAAATTATCATTTATTAAAAATAAATTTACAAAATATTATCAAATTTGTAGTAAAATTGTAATTTTCCCTTAAATATTTTAAGGTAACTTATATTACTAACTTATCTCTTTTATCCCTACATTTATTAAAAACGACAATAGAATTATAATAATTAAATAAAAATAAAACTCAACATTTAACTTTTTTAATTGGTATGAAAAAACTTAAATCAACATATATTAAACGGAAGGGGTAATTAATCTTTATACAGCAGAAAGTAATTAAAAAGAAATTGCATGGTCCAAAAAATTGCATGTATCTTCATAAATCAACTCAGCCATGATCGAATCGGTGGGTAACATAGCATTAACTAATACTAAGAAAAATGGCAAACATTGGATCTGCCAAGCCCTACTGCTACTTCCCCATACCACAATTCAATGTTCCGTTGACATAAATGATTTTGTTTTCCTTCATTTTCATTGTTTAGGGATTTTGCTGACGAGAAAAAATAAAAAATGGTTAACAATCAATCATTTAAATCATTGATATATTAAAATAAATCAATAAGCATCTAATGCGTCTTTTAACTTGTTTATTAATACGATCGTTAGCTAAAGAATTTCTTTTTCTTTGGACTCTATATAATAATTTTGGATTTTTTACCTCTTTTTGTTATTTTAAAGATAATCTTGCAGATTTTATACCTTTTATTAATTGATAGCAAGAATTTTTAGATATTAATAAATATTAATTGACAATAGCTGCATTTTCTGAATTACTATTAATTTAGAATCATAGGAAATTATTAGTTAAAATTATACTATATATTTATTGTTAAACATGATATTTTCTTAATATATCTGAAATCTTATAGAGAATATCTTTATGAAAAAGAGAGAATATATATGATAATTTAGTTTTCGATAATCTTCCAAAAAATCATACAATGATTAATTTCATTACTTGTAACTTACAATATATATATATTTACATATTTTTACTTTTCATCGGTTTTATTCGGTTTATTCAGTTTAATCGGTTATAAACCAAATCATATCCAAATCCTACTGCTTTATAAAATCACATTCATTCAGTTTATATGGTATATACCAAAACCAAATCATATTATCTATTTCGGTTTGGTTTGGTTCGATACGGTTCGGTTTTACCGTATTGAACATGCCTACTTGTAAGTAATAAGGTTATGCAACTGTCAGTGTGCCACGCTACTATCGAAAACAAAATTCAAAAGATAAATAATTATACTAAAAAATATTGTTATTTATAATTTAAACAACCATTTGTGTGTATATAAGTAATAAGGTTATGCAATTGTCAGTGTGCCACGCTACTATCGAAAACAAAATTGAAAAGATAAATAATTATACTAAAAAATATTGTTATTTATAATTTAAACAACCATTTGTGTGTATATATATACACACATAGAGTAACATAGCCAATATACGTTTTCCTTTGTCTTTTTATCTTCCATTTTAAGAGTTTGCCTGCCTTGTAAGATGATTCTCTTCGGAAATGTTGATCTATTAATAGCATCAACTACCTAATTTTAATATACATCTTGTTTTTGTTTTGCTGTATGATCATTAGGGTTCTCCATTCTCTCTGCTATTTTGTTTCATAGAATCTTTGAAATCAACAAACGTCAAAACAATTGATTATAGTCAGTCTTCTTATCATATGGTACGTGTTTGCAACTTCATTCATATGATTATTCATAATATATATGTATGTTGTCTATGTAACAGTGTTTCATTAATTTGGTTGTTTTTGTGTGCAAGGCGAAAGAAGGAGGGATGAGAAAGCAGGTTGTGTTGGCGAAGCCTTTCTCGTTAGAAGATGAGAAAGACTCTGAACATACAACTTCCAATCTCATCCAACGGGTCTTAAGCCTCTTTAAAAACGTACGGCCAGGATCCGATCTCACTAACTTTCAGGTAAATCTTTATTGTTTGTCACTTTTTCACTTTTAGGTGAGACAATGTATGCTTATTGATAAGAGATGAATCTTAGAAGATACACTATATTTAGCATTTACTCCTTTTTGGGTTCTAATAATCTCTTTCTTTTTTTCAGTTAGCCACAAAAGAAATATATTCTGTGGTAGATAATATAGCTGTTTGCTATAGAAGGAAAAATATATTTTGTGGTAAATAATAAACAAACTACTATTTTAAATACTACATCCGTTTCATTTTAATTGTTGTTGTAAAGTAAAATTTCATTTTAAAATAAATATCGTTTTATAATTTCAATATAAAAATTATTAACTTTATACGTTATTTTATTATTTATTAATTAAAATGTGATTAGATGTATTAGTAATGATATTTTATTTTAAAAATATATAAAATTAAATATTTTTTAATTTGTATGCACAAGCATAAAATGACAATTAAAATGAAATGAGAGTAATATATAAAATGGTGGTGAACATATTTTTTTTTTACTCCCTTTTTATTATAAGTGAACTTAATAGTTTTTAATTTGCTGTGAAAAGCTTCCACCTCAACTGAACCTACCGAGATCGCAACTCCAGTGCTACGGCGAGATGGTCTACAGTTTCGACGGTAAAGATTTACTGGGAGAGTGTGGTCGCCGTGACCAACCAATCGAACGGCTCAAATCAATCGTAACGTGGAACATCTCAACTCTCCGGCCATTGATATTTGGCATGGCCCCGTATAATCCTATCGTCGGCGAAACTCACCACGTGTCCAACGGTCACGTTAACGTCCTCGTAGAGCAGGCAAGTTCAAGTCTATTCAGACTAATACAAACATGTATTATCATTACAATGCAAAAGTAAAACCATTGGCTCTTCTTCTGTTGTGTGCAGATATCGCATCATCCACCAGTGTCTGCTCTTCATGCAACTCACGACAAAGAAAACATTGACGTCACGTTTTGTCAATACTTCACACCTAAATTTCGTGGTACAAAATCACATTTCTATCCTTCTTTAGCCTCTATTTTTTTTTGGGTACATAATTAATTATTGTATTCCCTAATAATTGCTATAAGATTCAGATTTATTAATATTGTCAGAGATTTTATCTAATGGAAATATATAAAATAAAATTATAATCAAAAAGTGGGTGAACTTTGATATTGAGATTTCTCAAATTTCTATTAAAAAATTAAAAGGTGCGTACGTGGACGTTGAGGTCAAGGGTAAAAGAGTGGTGAAACTAGTAAATCAAAAAGAGACTTACGAAATGAACCAACCAAGACTTGTGATGACGTTTCTGCCGGCAACAGGAGCTCACTGGGCCGGAAAGATCGTCATAAAGTGCCAGGACACTGGACTAGAGGCTGAGTTGCAACTACTCTCTGATTCATTTTTGAGTAGATTCACTGGAAACAACAAGAGATCCATTAAAGGCAAGATATTTGAATCTTCCTCTGGTAAACGACTCTATGAACTCTCTGGACATTGGGACAGGTAACAAACAAAAACAAAGCTCCATCTTTCAAATATTATTACAGTTACAAAACCTAACTTAGTGTAACATAATGATATCAGAACCGTTACTGCGAAAAATGTGAAGACTGGAGAGCTTGAGGTTATATACAACGCGAGTGAAAACATTGCAGAGCTCAAAACACCCATTGTCAAGAACCTGCAGGAGGTGAGTGAGAGCGAGTCGGCGATGGTGTGGAGTGAGGTTAGCGAAGGAATCATGAAGAAAGAGTGGGAGAAAGCAAGAGAAGGCAAGAGTGTCGTGGAGGAGAAACAGAGGGAGTCTCGGAAGCAAAGAGAGGCTTCTGGACAATCATGGATTCCAAAGCATTTCTCTGTGACTCGAGCTGGTAAAGACTGGGACTGTGTTCCACTACAGCCTAGAGTTCCTCAAGCTCCCATTGTTGTACCTCTCTGATGCATACATAATTCTCTCTAGAGGTCCTACAATTAGTTAAAGAACTCATGAGAAGTAAAATCACAAAGTTGCAAGAGTTTATCAAGCTGCAAAACACACAAGCAAATAGATTTTTAACTTACCAGTTTATCTTACATAAGAGATGTTAATAGTCCAACCAGTCGCTCAGATGAGTTCGCTTTGGCTTTTGGTGGTTTTAGCAGTCAAGAAAGCATACTGACCTATTTAGGCATACACGAGAGCACAGACATTACAAACTCATTAGCTTGCTCCAGCTTCCCACTGGAGCAGAGTGAGCTAACGGTTGAGTGAAGGCTGTGAAAATCATTAACATAGCCTTCTTTCTCCACCTCTTTTTCACTAACATCTTTCAATAACTGCAACCTTTGATAAGAACCAGACTTTTTACCAGAGGGATAGAACGTGGAACTTATCTCATCAAGGATTTTAACAGCCTGAGGGACCCTTCCTTGCTCACACAGCTCGACAAGGAAGCCTCTGATTGATTCAGATTCAACTAGTTCTGCATCAACTCTGTTAATCAGCTCAACAACAGGTTTTGAAACAAGCATTTCTCTCAGGACGCCCCTCGCTTCTTCCATTCTCCCTTTCGTGCATAAGCCTTTGATCAGATACAGAAACCCCAAGAAATCAGCTGAGATGTTTTTATCCTTAAACTCAGCAAACACTCTAAGAGCTTCTTCCATGTCACCTTTTTTACTGTAACCTTTGATCAAAGAACTTACTGTGAATGCATCTGGTGTTACTCTTCCCATCATTTTACGAGATAAAATGTTCACTGCGTCCTCTGTTCTCCCGATCTTGCAGTACCCGTCAATCATGGAATTGTAAATAAGAATGTTTGGTACAAGTCCCTTAGATACCATCATGTCCAAATATTTCTCTGCATCAAGAAACAACCCCTCTTTGCATAAACTGTCAATCAAAATTCCATAACTGACATGAGACGGGACTAAACCAATTCTCTCTAGCGAATCAAATAGACGAAGAGCTTCTACAAGACAACCTTGCTGGCAAAGTCCATTTATGAGTGAATTGTATGTGATGATATTAAGAATGATGCCCCTCTGTTTAGCAAAAGTGCACAAATCTAATGCCTTTGTCAGAAACCCTTCCTTGCACAGACCATTGACGATGATTGTGTAATCAATAATATCCATGGAAAGCAGAGTATTTTCATCAGCATTTACAACAAGTGAATAAGCATCCAATGCTCTGAGATTGTCCACCAGAGCTTTTAGAAATGTAGAAAGACATGTAACAGTTAAACCCTTTCTCCTCATAACCATATAAACTTCAATGGCAGCATCGAACGAACCGCTATTGCATAAAAGTAATATAGCATCATTGAACATCGCAAGACAGATGTTTGAACTCAACTGCTCGAGTCTATAAACCAAACCGAGTATTCCTTTCTCACCTCCGCTAGCATGGATTGAATGTAACAAGGTATGAGATGTACGGATGTCTAGATACAGACCTTTTTCACAGAGCTCCATTAGAACTTCCATGGCTGTTTCAAACATCTCTTTCTTGCAGAGTGCAACAATGATTCGATTATAACATAGAGCTGAGGAAACCGAGCTTTTCCTCAACTCATCAAACATCTCAAGTGCCTCTTCAATCTGACCCGTTTTGCAGCAGCCTTCAATCATAGTTGAATACGTGACTGCGTCAGGAGTCAGGTCCATTTCTGGCATCGCCCTGTAAAGCACATGAGCTTCTCCATACGCACCCACAAACAAAAATGCTTTCAGTAGAATGTTACACATAACCAAGTCCATAGGGATACTAGCTTCTACAAATCTACGCCTAACCTCTAAAACAGCATCAATATTCTCTTCCTTGACATAACTATCTAACAAAGTACTATAAGTAATAACATCTCCCAAAACCCCTTTCGAAATCTCGTCTGCCTCAGACACTCTCCCCGCCCTGCACAGTCCATTAATCACAGTGTTATACGTAAGGATACTCGGTTTAACCCCTCTCTGCTCCATATCTCCCAACAAAGCAAAAGCACGATTCAAATCTCCTTTCCTACAAACTCCATCGATCAAAGTCACATAACAAAACTCATCCACATCCATTCCCATACTCAAAACTCTATCAAACAACGCAAACGCCTCTTCAAGTTTACCCTTTCTGCAGAGTCCTCTCATAATAGCAGTAAATGTGATCAAACTCGGTTCTATCCCCTCTTTCAACATCTTCCCCAACAACCCAAACGCCTTTTGGAAGCTTCCTTCCTTCGAAAACCCATCTATCAGTATAGAATAGCTCACTACATCTCTACTTATCCCCTTCTCCACCATCTCCCTATCTTGCATTACTGCATCCATCAATGCACTCTTATGAATCCAGTTACTATAGAAAACACAATCAAACTCAAACCCTTCGTCTTCCTCAAGTCTCCTAACTAAAACCTTAACTTCATCAACTCTACCTAACTGAGAAAGAGCGGTGACAATCGTGGTATAAGTCACAAGACTCGGTACTAAAGCTCCTGACTTTACAGCTGTCTCGAAGAACCCTAACGCAAACTCCGGTTTACCAATCCTACAAAACCCAGAAACCACATCACTAGAGACGAAGTTCGCTTTCTCGTTACTCGTCATCATCTCCAAAACCTCGACGGCTTTCTCCATCTCTCCTTTGGCAACGAACCGGTGAATCAGCGAGGAGAACGTCACGGGGGAAGGAAACGACGCACCGTGGGGGTTGTTACGTAAGCAATCGTTGAGGATCGAGAGGGCTTTGTTGGGATCGTCTAAGAATCCATGGATCAGAGAGTCTAACGTGTGGGGTTTGGGGAAAAGGGAGGATTTTGAGATCTGGGTTGTGATGAAATTCTCGGCGTCTTCGTATCTGTGGAGGTTGAGGAGTGCGGAGGAGACGAGGGAGTGGATTGTGTGGTTGATTGGGAGTTTGTTGGAGTTTAGTTGAGAGTGGATGTGGAGGATGGTGGTGAATTTCTGGCGACGGTGGAGGTAGCGGAGGAAGGTGGTGATGGAGGTTAGGGTGGGAGAGAAGCCGCTTTTGAGGAGGGATTGGAGAGAGAAGGGTCCTGGAGAGGGATGAGGATGGAGCTTCATTGGAATGGAGCAAAAAGGATTCTCCTTTTCTCTCTATTCTGTGGGGAGGGATGAAGATGGTGGAGTTACAGAAGTATTGAGCTTGCGTTTCGGTTTAATATTTGTGCCGGTCTCGTTGTGATTTAACCGGTTTATTTGGATTACTTGGTTTAGCCATCATTTTTTTTGGTTATCACTATGACTGCCCATTTGATCTCATATCTGAATCTGAACCCGAACCGAAATCTAAACCAAAATATCAAAATACTCGAACGAATATTGATTCAGAAAAAATTGGATATCTGAACTTGAACGGATAATACCAAACTCGAATGAATATCTAAAAATAACCGAAATAACCTTATATTTTTAATTTACTTTTTTATTTTATTCAAAATATTTATATTAATGTTGTACATTGCTCAAAATTATATTAACCCTTCGGTTTAAAACTTGTGCCGGTCACGTTCTGATTAAACTGGATTATTTGGATTACTTGGTTTACCCATTATTTCTCTGGTTAACAGTTACCACTAACACCAGGAGCTTCATCATATGAACAAGTAGAAGATCACGTTTCTTATGGGCAGTGTGTGAGTCCAGGAGCTTCATCCATGTTGCTATCTTCAACCACCAAACACTCTAGCGAGGTTTAATCTCTGGTATGGATCCACAGGTCAATTCTTTCTCAAATGGGAACCACTAGATCATGGAACTATTCATTGTTGTTGAGCACAGTTTCTTGTAGACTTATACCCCATGATGCCTTGTGAACCACGTTAGCATTGAGAGAGAAAAACTGTTGGAACTCTTCCAAGTTTCAGTAACATTACAGGACCATACTTCTTTGTGAGTTTCTATAGCGACTGATGATAGGTAAGCCAGCCTGATAGAAGCCAAATCACAGCCATATTCACACGTTTCACGTTTGTAAGCAAATTTATTTTCTAATTAACAATAGTTATTCTCATTATGAACTTTTTATCTAAACCAAGAAGAAGTCTAAAATGCATTTACAGCTCCAAATTATTTTCGTATCATATTTATATGGGGCATAACATATATTAAGAGTTCACAAGAGCCTCAAGTCCCAACTCCTTGTGCTAAATTACAAACAATCCCTTAACCAAAAATCTCTGCGTAAAAAGCAGAGTAGCCTGTCCCATTTAATAAACATTAAATCCCAGAAACATTTTCAGATTCTTCACAAAATTTACAGTAATCAATCCAGCCTCAAGATAATCTTGGAAGTGTTTCGTTCCAGTTTCAAGAATTGGTGTTTGACTCTATCTCTCTCTCAGACTACTGTGGTCGTGTAGTTTGGAAAGAGTCTGACCAGTTTGTTAACAGAATCTGAGTGGAACTTCCTTGCGAATAGATAGCATGGACGTCTAATTCCGTTCCATGTACAAGGCCAATGCAGCTCATCTCCACGCTAAGATAAAAAACAAAAACATAGAAGATAAATTGAAAAAAAAAAACATTTCACATTTTCAGTGTTTTCAAATATGGTAATCAAGTAATGTACCTTGCCAACGCTTGTTACGTGCACGCTCATGTCGTCTGACTGCAAGAAACCAAGGAGGGTAAGTATATATCAGATAAAAAAGATGTGATAGTACAGTATAAGGTGTTACAAATGAGTGTTGTTGCAACATTACCGTGATATTTTTCAAGAACTTGAGTGAGATATCACGGGCTCTGTATGTCTTTGGATGCCATTTACGCTCAGACCAATCAACATATGTGACTGACCAGTTCGATATTCCTCCAGGATCAAGCATCTTTTAAGAAGAAAAAAGTAAGGATTTCATCAAGGGATTAGAATCAAAGTTGTATAAGAAAGAGAGAGTTTCATTAATTGATACACTCACATGGAAGAAAGTAGGCAGGTAATGTTCATCTGCAATGCAGTTCTTATTTGCTTCTACTCCAGGCTGAAAATTTTGTGAGAATTTCAAATCAAGACCGGAGTAGACAAAACTGAAACTTCTCTCGACTTTTAAACCAGAGGACTAGAGTTCTAAATCTAAGCTTGGTGACTTCTAATGAAAAGGTTGATTAAAAGAAAGTTGAACTCACTCTGCAATATTTGCGGAATTTCGAGTAGTAGAGATTATCAGCCATGACTATCAAAGCATGTTGACGCTTCATTGTGAACCACTGCACCAGAGGAGAAGAGTTAAGGAGTTTTAGAATATCTTTCTCGCAGACTCTACACCAAACAGAACATTCCACATCTCAGAGATTAAGTTAAAGAGTACTTTACCTGAGCACCCTTTCTGAAATCTTGCCTAGGGATTTCAGGTAACATGTGATCCATGTGTCTACCGGTCCCATGAGGACCAGGATCCTCAAAACTTGAGAAAGAGAGAAACAAGCATTGGTGAATACAAATGTAAATAAATCTAATCTAATGGTAGAAAGTTATTAACGGTTTTGAGAATCATTTATTTTACCTGTCAATGAAGCTGACATTTCCATGTATCAAATATCTATAGGTGTAGTCAAACGTATGCAACGGTATGCAGCTGCAAAGTTAATAAAGAGAGTTGTAAAGAGAATGTAGCCGGAAAAATAAAGTGATGTCATGGAGCAAATTTGATAAGCTGATGAATCAGTCACCTCTCTGAAAGAAGAACAAAGTGTTGGTTGTCAGGATCTTCAAGAGCGTTTGCTAGAAGTCGCCTCTCAGCATCAACCATAGAGATCCTTCCCCAAGTGACATGATCGCTGTGAATCTCACGGTCTGTAAAGTGACGGCTGATGTGAACTGGTCGTAGCCTTGATGGATGTATGTAAATTGAGAATCTCCCTTCTTGACCCTTCACAAAGTATGGAACAAACAGTCAGCACCACACTCCATAAAACATCAAGAATGTTGAAAAAATATTTGTTTAGTGAACCTGGAAAAACTTATCCCAGAGCTTCTCAAAAGGCAAAGTACCAGGAGACAAGAACATGAAAGCTATCTTGGATTTAGAGGTTAAAGCAGGAGGAGTTCTGAGTATATCTTTGATCACAACTCGAGCTGCGACTTCTTCGTCAGTGTGTTTCCTGACGTGGACATCAAGCCATCCGGAGAGTGCAGCTTGGCAGCCTCTGCTAGACAAACCCTCACAAGCAGGGCTCTTAACGCTGTGTTGTGGATACATGTAAGTGCAGACCAAGAGCACGCTTGTGATGCAGATTAACAGAACAATGAATAAGGGCTTCTTTAGAGAAGAACGGTTTCTCAGAGGTAAGTGCAGGTTCTGTGTCTCCCCCATTGCAAGCTCAAAAATAAAGTTTGAATCTTCTGTTTTTTTTTTACATTGAGCAAAACCTGAAAGTAAATTTCAATCAAAGAGCCTTAATGGAATAATTTAGAAACAATTGTATTGAAAGCATGAAACTTTATGAACTTTAACACAATCTTTAACGCAACTCTCTCTTCAGAAACAAGCAACTAGAACATTCAAAAAGGACCACACGTTTGGTGCAACAATTACACGGATTTTCAGACAAGAAACCAAACAGCACGTTGTTATTGTGAATTAAAAAAAAAAAAAAAAAGAGGATTCTCACCACAACAAGCACGCACGACACAATTAAGGAAGTCTCCTGATTTTTTTTCCCTGCTCTAAGCTAATGCACAATCTAAAGCTACCTACCAATGCCATACACACACAAAGTGGAATTAATTTGCAACCTATTTAGATTCGATTTTAACAGAAAGAGTAAAGTCAGAAGCATTTATCAGAGAAGGGAATGAAGAGTTATTACAGTACCTGTAAAAATTTCGAACAAGATCCGATAATGGGGGGAATGAATGGGTAGATACAAAAATAGAATCTTTGTCGGAACCCAGATCTCAAAAAATGAAAGCTTGATGATCACATACCTTAAAGATATCGAAAATTTAAAGAAGAACAAGCCAAGAACTTTCAACGAAATAAATCAGGGCAAGTGTTTATATGGCTGAGATGATACTAGAAGGAAAAAAACACTTGACTTTTCTGCTCATTGTTTCCCCAATAATGGTGGAATGAAACTAGAGATTAAAAATAACTCAACTTTTGTCACTTGAGCAAATCAATGAGCTACAAGAAGTTTACTATCTAGGCCCAATAAGCTTAGGGGCCCGTGAGGAAAAACTAGAACAACTAACTAAACGGAAAGATCTGGAAAACCACACTGTTCGAGTTAGTTCAACCGTTCCGACCACGACATCAAGCGGGGATTTTGCATATATCAAGTTCTGGATTTTTTTTTTTTTGGTTTGAACCTATTAATGTGGAGATGCATGGATCATTTAATCTCTCTGGCGTTATGATTATAAGTTAACAATTTTTCACATTATAATAATGGTGAATCAACATTTAACAAAATTGACCAAAGATTATGAATTGATCTAAATAAGTTGCATAAAACCAGAAACCAAACATATATTTTTCTGACATTGCATAATCATAGAGCTCAATCTCAAAACCATTTTAGAAAAAGAAAAACAGAAAAAAGCAAAATAAATAATCTGAGACCCCAGAAACTAACAACACCTTGGAAGGAGTTTTATGTTTTAGTCTCTCTGTTCTTAACCAAAGAGATCAAATCCAAAATCACCTTCCTCCTCTTCAGACTCTTCCTTCTTCTTCTCTTCCTCTTTTGTGGCTGCGGCGGCCTCACCTCCACCACCGCCTCCAGCTGCTGCACCACCTCCGGCAGCAAATCCTCCTCCAGAACCACCACCGATGATCACCTACTCCATTTAATAAAGATCGGATTTACAGATTGTTCTTAACCAATAGTGTCGTAACTGAACATTTCTATTACAAACAAAGCTGTACAAACCATTTAGCCAAAGATACAGTGATCGTAAGTCTTAGATCTAGCTATCTAGATTCTTTCATGAGAAAAGGAAGCAATTGAGGAACCTGGCAGACGGCGGAGTTAGGGCAGACGAGAGAGAAGGAAGACTGAACGCCACCGGAGGAATCGGCGGAGAGAGCAGCCTGAACAATTTTGCGCTGGAGATCGTATGTGGAAGAACCGGAGGCTTCAAGGTCTCCCTCGTACTGCTTAGCGGTCCATTCTCCGCCTTTGCTTTTGCAAACGAATGTGAACACTCCCATCTTCTTCTCTCTTCTTCCTTTCTTCTTACGGCGGCGAGATTTCTCAGCTATCAGTCTGACGGGAGAGAAAGGTCACTGCCATTATATATAAGTTGATTTCAAGAAGCGAAGCTGTGAGAGAAACCTAATGGGCTCATTAATATTGTACTTTTAATAGGCCCGATACATAGCCCATTAACAGCTTTTATTTTTCAATTGGTCTTGACGTCTTTGTGTTTTTAGTAACTTTTTGGTCTATATAAGATTGTTTGCATGTGTGTTTTGTTGTAATGAAATTTGATAAAATAATAGTCTGAAGAAACATTATGAAGCAGAATTACTCTTGTACAGAGAGATTTATTACCTATGAACTTTTACAGTTTTGGGTTTGAAACAGATAAAATGCAGAAGGAAAAAAACCGAAAGAAAGATCAGAGCTTTATAGCAGAGTGAATGGCGACAACGCCACCAACAAGGTTCTCGTACTCCACCTTCTCAAATCCTGCGTCTGCTATCATCGTTGCAAACTTTTCCTGCATTCATTTCATTTGAATCTAGCGTTTACAAACATGCTTTAAACTTAAAACGCCTTATTGATCAAACATCATCCCGATCAACACTTGGTGTTCATATAACCGTACCTATCAAAACAGTTAAACCTTTTTTACGTGAACCTAGCACATGCACAACCTTCAACTAAAGATTTAATCATGGCATGTTGTTACTACTAACGTTTTTCAAGAAACCCACTAGTTAAAAACATCATGATGACTACATCATTTTATCCAAATCTTTCAAACCATGCTAGCAAAAAGATCGCTACAAGAAAGGTAACAACAAAGTTGAATATTTGAACCTGAGGGGGAAACCGACGAACACTCTCAACCAAGTACTGGTAAGATTCCCTGTCACCGGCAATTAGTTCCCCTAAGTTTGGAATGACCTTGAATGAATATAAATCGTATCTGCAACACAAGAAACAAAGTTGGATTATCTGAAAAAAACCAAAAAGGGACTTGGTTCCACAGCAAGTATAATCATCGAAACTTACACATCTTTGAAGACCGGAATGTCTACATGGCTAAGCTCAAGGCACAAGAATCTTCCTCCCCGTTTTAGTACCCTGAGAGAGTTTATAGTTTTATAAGATTATGCATAACCACTGAAAAAGGAAATAGACTGTTTTCAGGACACACTAAAATAAACTGCTTTCAGGACACACTAAAATCAGGACCAAGGCACCGAAGAAGGTGTATACCTGTAGGCCTCTGAGAGAGCCTTTTCAATGTGTGTAACATTCCTTATTCCAAATGCAATAGTGTATCCATCCATTGAATTGTCATCGAAACTCAATGCCTCTGCATCTCCTTCGACCCATACGAGTGACTTGTTATCCTTCAGACCTATTCAAGACAGTAAAGGAAGCTTGTGCTCACACATTCAAAGGAAAATATAACGGAATAAGAAAAGGCTATAAACTTGATGCACAAACAAACATCTGATGTCTCACCTCTCTCAGCAGCACGTTGTTTCCCAACGTTTAACATGTTGGGATTAATATCACACACGTATATCTGAGTTTCTTCAAGTGAATCCTCATCAACTTTCCGCAATGCTCTTTGCTTGACACTGTTAACAGCATCAAAGATCCTAAACGCAACATCACCTGCATATTGTTAAAACAATATACATGACAAGAGAATAGAACATTTTAACTATGAATCTCTGAAAGAGTTTAAAAAGACGAAATTTGTATGGACAAACCCGTTCCACCGGCCACATCAAGATGCTTCATCCCTGCAAATGGACTCAGCTTCCCAACGAGTCTGAAATCACCAAAAGCATTGATTTTTTTAACACAAGAGCAAGTCATAACACTTGTGACACAAGAACCACAGAGTCTCTAACCTTTCCTTCCAAAGCCTATGCAAGCCACCGCTCATGACATCATTCATGATATCATAACTGGAAGCTACATTAGTGAAAACATTACCAACTAATGTGCTCTTCTCTTCTTCCTTCACTTCTTGAAACCCTGAAAATCAAAAACACACATGAATCACGAAACAGGCAATTCAAGAGAGGAAAGGATAGTTTTTTTTGAGAGCGATACCGAAACTTGTGGCGTGAGAATGAAGGGAAGCAACAGAGGAACGGTAACTCAAGATTCTGCTCCCAAACCTCCTGCTTATCGATCGAAGTGCCATAGCTTCTATAAAACTTACAATCCTCTACTTAACTGATGAGACGACTTCACCTATCAAATCTCGAAAAGTATTAGGAGAAGAAAAAGTTGTGAAACTGAACCAAGAACATGAAATGCTTCACCGACACACCTGATAAGAAACCCTAAACCCTAATCTGAAATCTACCTTTGAAAATCAAGCTGTGACGAAGAAGAAGTGGGACGTTCTAGCCTCGAGAACTAACGACGAATCAAGAGCGATTATAATTGGAAAAATCAAAAATTTCCTCAATTCACAGCTCTCCGGGATCGAGTGTTGTATTGCCGGCAAGTTACTTACAATGGAGAAAATATTGGGCTTTCTGTAATTCGATATAGGCCCATTGTGTTTTGGTCTCGGCCCATTATTACTTCGAAAATATTCGAGTGAAATTGGTAGAATCTATGCTGACTTCGAGAGGAAGGCGCGACGCGGCGAAGGAATGAAATCATCGTTTGTTACTATTTGTACCGTCGCCGCGTGAATGCATAAAAAATTCCGGCCGTTCAAGGCTCTACGGTCATGGGGGAAATCGATCCAAGATTTTCCAGAACTGTTTGGATCCGCGGTGGGGAAGAAAAAGACGATGAGGAAGGTGAGGGAGAGAAACTGACCTTACGATTGCAACGGGTTAAAGTTGCGGCGATGAGACAAGTGAAAGCGGCGAACCCGTTGCATTACACGACAGGTTTAGTGCATTCACTTCTTTTGTCTAATACTAGTATTTTGTTTTGGCTTTCGTTTTCCCATAACCCATGCGTTAAAACTTAATTAGCTTGTGAGAGACAAATTAATTATTTTTAAAATAGCCCTTCTCATAGAAATCGAAAATCTTACTTTGCAAGTCTACGATTTTTTGTAACAGTATTTAGCGTAGTCCATAATTAATAGTAATTAATATTAGATTAACCATTTCATTTTTTTTTTGACTAAACCATTTCATTTTGTTTTGCCAAGTGACTCTCTCTTCTCTCTCTCTTAAAAGCTGAAATAGCGGGAAGTCTCACCACAAAGTTCGTTTCTTATTTTCTCGGATCATCACATTTTCTTTTCTTTGCATCAAACAGAATTTTAGAACGATGCATACACCATTGCACCTTGTTCTTGACAAAAATCTGTAAAAAGATATTCCTTGGTAATAATTCCTGCTTTTCAATCTTTTTTCGTTGTAAATTTACAGAGATGATTAATTCTTAATCCATGTGATAACACAAACAAACTGATCTATTATCCGACCATTATGCATCAGCTTCATGCAAGAAGATTATTATCGTCCAAATTTTTTCTTTATGTCATAATGCATGTAGGTTTGATCGCCTCGAGACCAATCATTTTTTCTTACGAATCTGTCTGCATAATCCATCTCTGATATGAATCCACTTTTGCTTGCTCGCGAATATCCTCTGTTATTGTGGCCTTTTTGTCTCAAGCTTTGCAGCTCTTGTAATGATCAAGCCACCTTTATTATGTTTTGGTTTGAGTAGATATGGTAGAGAATGTTTGGTGTTTCAGAAAAACATGAATCAATAGAAGCTTTCGAGTCTCATGGTTGTTGTCACAGCCATTCTATTACCTACATTGTACCAACAACTAAACTGCCTCTGCACGATTCAAGAGACTTCTCCTTTATTTTTCTCAAAGTACATTGCGTAGATTAGAAATATGCTGCTAGTTAGAAGAACCTCTTTTTTCCTTTCTGGTCCCAGTTCATAGTCGTTATTTGTCTTTGCAGGTTGAGAAGAAGCTAGGGAGAGTTTAGGCTTTGCAAAAGAAAATAACCAGAATGACGTTTTCTATGAGAGATTTAGATCAGGCTCTTCAAGGATCTGGCCAAAAATCGTAACCTTCTCTCACTCTTTTATGTTTTTTCTCTTCTTTTTAATTTTACTCCTTGCGGTATAGCTGTTAGATCATCTGCATATTTTATGTTTCCTGGTTGTTGCATATACAGAGGGCTTGAAATATGGCGCATCGAGAACTTCAAACCTGTCGCTGTTCCAAAAGAGTCCCATGGTAAATTTTTCACCGGGGATTCCTATATTGTCTTAAAGGTCGGTAGTCTTTCCTGTTTATATCTCTGGTTGATTATATATATATACTTGATAGTTTCTAAAACCTTCTTATCTAACTATCTCATGCCAGACCACAGCGTCAAGAAACGGTTCCCTGCATCACGATATTCACTACTGGCTCGGTAAAGATTCCAGTCAGGTAACATCCTCTTCATATTCTCCTCTTTATTTTGCATATTACTCAACGTATAAGAATAATGGTGTTGTGTTGATTGAAACAGGACGAAGCTGGTTCTGTAGCCGTTGTGACAGTTGAACTAGATTCAGCATTAGGTGGACGTGCTGTTCAGTACCGAGAAGTACAGGGTCAAGAGACTGAGAAGTTCCTTTCCTACTTCAAACCTTGCATAATACCTCAGGAAGGTGGCGTTGCTTCCGGGTTCAACCACGTAAAGCCTGAGGAGCATCAGACCCGTCTGTATATCTGCAAAGGCAAACATGTTGTCCGTGTAAAGGAGGCAAGTCATTTAACAATGTCATGTAGATTTTCTTTTCACTCAGCTGGTCTCTATGTTTTCATCTTGGTTATCATTCATTTACAGGTTCCGTTTGCTCGGTCTACTCTCAACCACGACGACGTTTTCATTCTTGATACAGAGTCTAAAATTTTCCAGTTCAGCGGTTCCAAATCGAGTATTCAGGAAAGAGCAAAAGCTCTTGAGGTTGTTCAGTACATTAAAGATACTTACCATGATGGAAAGTGCGAGATTGCTGCTGTTGGTAAGTGAACTAAACTGTCAAAAGCTATGGAGGCTAAAGCTTTTTGCCAACTTTATTAAGTTTTTAATGTTGACTTCCTTTCTTGTAGAGGATGGGAGGATGATGGCTGATGCTGAAGCTGGAGAGTTTTGGGGTTTGTTTGGTGGATTTGCTCCGCTTCCTAAGAAACCAGCAGTCAATGATGACCAAACCGCTGAGTCTGACGGGATCAAACTCTTCAGGTAGAACTTAGATCTTAACACAAGTTTCCTTGTAACAGATTAGTATGTTCTGACGTGATATGTTTGTCTTTCAAGTGTTGAGAAGGGAAAGACAGAACCCATAGAGGCTGAGTCCTTGCAGAAAGAGATTCTAGACACTAACAAATGTTACATTCTTGATTGCGGTCTCGAATTGTTCGTTTGGAAGGGAAGAGGTACTTCAATAGACCAAAGAAAGAGCGCAAGTCAAGCTGCAGAAGTAAATTTCTTCACATGCACCAAACGAATACTCTTGTTTTGATGAGCTTTGCCATATTTCATATCATCATTCTTCATTTTTTGCAGGAGTTTTTCCGTTCATCTGAACGTCCAAGATCAAACCTGGTCAGTGTGATGGAAGGGTATGAAACAGTGATGTTCCGATCTAAGTTTGATTCATGGCCGGCTACAAGCACCGTAGCTGAGCCTCAGCAAGGGAGAGGCAAAGTTGCAGGTTAGTATACTAGTAGTTGCATTGATCAAATTGCTGCAGTTTTAATCTTCGATTTTGAGATAATTCCTGTTTGTGCTTTCACTAGCTCTTTTGCAACGGCAAGGAGTTAACGTTCAAGGCCTGGTTAAGACATCTTCTTCTTCTTCTAAAGATGAACCTAAGCCATACATTGATGCCACAGGAAATCTCCAGGTAGTGACTATATCTTTGTTGATGTATTCAAATATGTGAACATAACCATAATATGGTTATTTGATTGTACACTATGATAATTGCAGGTCTGGCGAATTAATGGCGAGGAAAAAATCCCTCTAGAAGCAGTAGAGCAATCAAAGTTCTATAGCGGAGATTGTTACATATTCCAGTACTCATATCCAGGAGAAGACAGAGAGGAACATCTAGTTGGTACTTGGTTCGGAAAACAAAGCGTTGAGGTAAATTTCATCACATTAAAGCTTCTTTCTGTTTATCTGTGCTCACTGATGATGATATATATAGGAAGATAGAGTATCTGCTATTTCCATGGCAAGTAAGATGGTTGAATCCATGAAGTTTATGCCGGCTCAGGTGCTTCTTCCTGTTGTTTCCATTATATATTCTAAGGCCAATATACATTCCGGCTAGAAGTTTATTAGTCTTTATCTTTGCAGGCTCGCATTTACGAGGGAAAAGAACCGATTCAGTTTTTCGTGATCATGCAAAGCTTCATCACATTTAAGGTAACATCTAAGTTTCTCCTTTATTAGTTTTGAAGTGATCGATCTTTTATCGCAATCTCTACAAAAAATGGTTTATCTTTGTCGCAGGGTGGCCAAAGTGATGCTTTCAAGAAGTACGTAACAGAGAACGAAGTCCCTGATACTACTTACGATGCAGCAGGTGTTGCGTTGTTTAGGGTTCAAGGTTCTGGACCCGAGAACATGCAAGCCATACAGATAGACGCAGTACGTGTACTAAAAACAAATGATTAAGCAGCTTTCTTGTTCTTGTTCATAAGTTTAAGACAGGTAACTCAGTTATTATCTGGCTCCAACAGGTTTCCACAGGGCTTAATTCTTCGCACTGTTATATATTACATGGTGATTCGACTGTTTTCACTTGGTGTGGCAATCTAACTTCCTCGGATGATAAAGAACTCATGGAGAGAATGTTAGATCTGATCAAGGTAATAATACTGAGCTTTGTTTCTGCATTTGGAAGCTTACCTCTTCAGATCTCTCATATGGTTGAACCTCTGGTTCTTGTCTTGTACAGCCAAATGAACACACCAAGGCACAAAAGGAAGGTTCAGAGTGTGAACAGTTTTGGGAATTATTAGGAGGGAAATCAGAATATCCGAGCCAGAAGATCAAAAAGGATGGAGAGAGTGATCCTCATCTCTTCTCTTGCACATTCTCAAACGGTAAAAACCATTTTGGCAACATATGTTCCCACACTTTTTCTTTTTCTCGAAATCCAAGCACTGATATAAACTCTCATCTGCATTCTCCCTTGATCATCTTGTGGATGTTGCTATCTCACCAGAAAATCTAAAGGTAACGTATGGTTTTCATTATTATAAGCCACGTTCATGTTATGATCCCACATCTCGGGTACTTATCAAGGCTATTGTTTCTTTCATTTATAGGTTACAGAGATCTTCAGCTTCACTCAAGATGATTTGATGACTGAAGATATCTTCATTCTTGATTGTCACACTGAGATCTTTGTCTGGGTCGGGCAACAAGTTGACCCTAAGAAAAAGCCACAAGTTTTAACCATTGGAGAGGTAATTAAAATTCATTCAACTATATTAACATAGCAAAACTACAAAACTGTTCTTATAGATCCTCTGCCTCAACAGAAATTCCTTAAGCACGATTTCCTTCTAGAGAATCTAGCAAGCGAGACACCAATATACATTGTAACTGAAGGAAACGAACCTCCATTTTTTACTCGGTTCTTCACCTGGGACTCTTCTAAATCTGCAGTAAGTGACATCTCTCTCTACTCTACACTTGCTCCAAACTCGCTCCAAAAGCGCTCCCTGGAATCTAACTCTACACTTGTTGCTTCAGATGCATGGAAACTCTTTCCAGAAAAAGCTTGCAGTCCTGACAAACAAAGGAAAGCCGCTTCTAGATGTAAAAGCTTTACCTCATTTGGTTACATTACATTTCTGCAAAAAACAGTGTGGACTTCTGTCTTATATGTTGTGTGTGTTTTTTTTGCTGTCAGAAACCTAAAAGGAGAGTACCAGTGTATAGTAGCCGGTCCAGCGTTCCAGACAAATCGCAGCCGCGGTCAAGAAGTATGACTTCTAGTCCAGACAGAGCCCGTGTGAGGGGACGGTCTCCAGCTTTCAACGCGCTTGCTGCAAACTTTGAGAAATTAGGCACAAGAAACCAATCAACTCCACCACCTATGGTTAGCCCCTTGGTCCGGAAGCTTTACCCGAAATCTCATGCACCAGACCTCACAAAACTCGCTCCCAAATCCGCAGCTTTTGCTGCCCGCACAGCCCTTTTCGAGAAATTTAGGCCTACTCCTCAAGAAGCACCATCTACCCCCAGTTCATCTGAAGGTATGCACAGCCCAAACTATCGATATGGTTAGAAAAGTTGAAGATGTTGAGCTTACCCCTTGTTTGATCCTTTTTTTGATGCATGAAGCTGCTACAAACGAAGCAGAGGCTGCACCAAAGCCGACATCAGAGACCACAGAGGAAGAATCAATGAACAGCACTCATGAAGATTCAAAAGAAGAAGAGGAAGAAGACAGCAGCCTGCCTACTTTCCCATACGAACGCCTCAAAACGGACTCAGAGGATCCTGCTCCAGATATCGACCTCGCTAGAAGAGAGGTCAGATTCTTCAAAACACTTAAAAAACATATTATAAGATTGTGGTTTGTGTCTAATGAAGAGAGCTTCTGTTTCCAGGCATACATGAGTGCAGCAGAGTTCAAGGAGAAACTTGAAATGACAAAGAATGAGTTTTATAAACTGCCAAAGTGGAAACAAAACAAGCTTAAAATGGCTGTTCAATTATTCTAAACAAACTCTTCCCTCCTCAAGAACTCAGGCTTCTTCTTCTTCATCATCATCATCATCATCATCCGTAAGCTGATCCTTTTCTCGGAATTTGATTGAACCTATTGATAGATCAGAAGAGCCGGTTCCAGATTCTGATGCAATGTTGATATTTTGATGGATCGGATCAAGAGAACCAGTTTAGTATAGTGGTTATGCTATATAGTCTTTATCTTGGTTTATCTTTCTTCCTTTTCGTTTGCAGTTCTCAAGAAACACTCAAAGAGAGGGCATCCATCATACATTTATCTTCTTCACCTTTTGAGCTTGCTTACAAAATAATCAAATTATACATTTTTTATTCAAATCTTCTTAAGATGATACTTAGGATTCTTGTGTTTATTAATCTCCACTGATCTGTGTGGCTGTAGATTTTTCCTTCCCCTAGACTTCACTTTTCCTCTGTTGCTTTTATAAGAAAGAGTGTAAATTAAAATTATTAAACCTATCTTCTTCAGTAGTCTTCATGTGTTTTTAATTTCTTTGATTTATGTTATAAAACCAAAGATTAAAAAACGGAGTAAAGCTAAAATAAAATAAAAAAGCATTACAGTGCCATAATATTAAGAGAGAGAGAGAGATACGGTTCGGACAATAAACGGCAAAAAAAAGTTTGGCGATACCTTTTTTTTTCTCTTTAGCGTGAAGGAAGGATCAGTGAAGAAAAGAGAAGAAGAAGAAGAAGAAGAGTAGATCTTGTTATTGATTCTGTAATATCCATGGCGACGGAGCATCCTTCTTTTGAGCTCGCCAAGGGTATCAATGGCCTCGACAAAATCGTCCTCCGCGAATCTCGTCACCGCTCCGCCGAGGTATCCTTATCTCCTTTTCACACACACTCTCTCTCTCTCTCTGTAACTGATCACCCACGCCGGTACTGATCTGAGATTTTTAGATCTTTTGTGATCGCTGTTCTAGCTTTGATTGCGATTGTGAATCTCATCTGTAGCGATTTGAACTGTGCAGCTAGATCTATGGATTTTATCCCTCTCAATCCTCCACAAAGTAGTGTAGTCTATGAATCCATGGATCTGTTGAATTATCTGAATTGATTCCGAGTGATTATTGATCATCAGTTTTTTAAGAGTGTGATCTTTGCAAATCTCAGTTTGTTGCTGTGTTATTAAGATTCTTTTAATTTGATTAATTTCTGAGGAATGCAGGTATACTTGTATGGTGGTCATGTGACTTCTTGGAAGAATCAGAACGGAGAAGAGCTACTTTACCTCAGCAGCAAGGTATCCACATCATCTTCCATTTCATTTCAAAAATGACATTTGGTTCGTCAAAAAAGCTTCAAAATCTCAATAACACTGTCACTTGAGAAAATAAGAATAATGCCTGAAGAAGTTGGTATTGGATGCTTAACAATTACCAGTAGATGTTTCTCTGGTTGGCTGTGATGCAAAAGAGTATCTTTCTTTTTCTTTATGAGGTTGATGACATCGATTCTTACTTTAAAGGAAAGGATCTTTACTTCATGTTTAGTTTAAATTTCCAAAAGAAGCATGTGAAAGAATATAGGACATTTTGATTTGCAGTCTACTAGAATTTTTTTGTTTTGTCTGGTAGGTTTAAGTGAGTCTATGAGCTTTAAACAGTAGAGATCTGAGACCGTGTGCTTATGCATTGTGCAGGCTATATTCAAGCCTCCAAAACCAATCCGTGGAGGGATTCCGCTATGCTTTCCACAAGTATGTGTTTTTATTTCTTCCTTTTGTTCCATTTTACTATTCAGTGTACTCATGAAACTCTGTTTTGTCACGTGCAGTTCAGTAACCTTGGTACACTCGAATCACATGGATTCGCTAGAAACAGGATCTGGGAAGTTGATGCTAGCCCACCTCCTTTGCCAACGAATTCTTCTTCTAATGCTTTCGTTGACCTGATCCTCAGGCCAACTGAAGACGATCTGAAGACATGGCCTCACAAGTAAGATTCTGAAACGCTTCAACTCTCACAAAGAAGAGCTGAAACGCATTTTCTAACTTTTCATATCGGTCTATCCATTATCAGTTTTGAGTTCCGGATGAGAGTGGACTTGGGATCTGAAGGAGAATTGACGTTGACATCTCGTATCAGGAACACCAACTCTGATGGAAAGCCGTTTACATTCACATTTGCTTATCACACCTATTTCTCTGTCTCGGACATCAGGTAATCTCATTTCATTCATGTATTTTCATGCCAATTTTGTTGCGATTTTACTAGTCGTTTTCGAAAACCTCGGTTTTATTTTCCTTGTATTAAACTCTTACATCTATCTTTCCGGGTAGCTTTGGAATATAAACATTGATATGCATCGGTTTGCTTGTGTTCAGTGAAGTACGGGTTGAAGGTTTGGAGACGCTGGATTATCTAGACAACTTAAAGAACAGAGAACGTTTTACGGAGCAAGGAGATGCTATTACTTTTGAATCCGAAGTAAGTTTGCGATAGTCACTCTCTCTCTCTCTCTCCCTTCCTTCTGAAATATACATGTTTTAGTATCGTCACTTAAAAAAAAAGGAAACGTGCTACTTGTTTAAAAAATAGATAGACAAGATTTACCTAAGCACTCCTACAAAGATTGCTATTTTGGACCACGAGAAAAAGAGGACTTTTGTCGTACGCAAGGACGGGCTTGCTGATGCAGGTAAACCATAAAACCCTGTTGTTGTTTCGTACTACTAGTTACTAATCACACCATTGATTCATGTGGTCAGTGGTGTGGAATCCATGGGATAAGAAGTCAAAGACGATATCAGACATGGGAGATGAAGACTATAAGCATATGCTATGTGTTGAAGCTGCAGCTATGGAAAGACCAATCACGTTAAAACCTGGTGAAGAATGGAAAGGAAGACTCGAGCTCTCTGCGGTTCCTTCTAGTTACTCCAGTGGACAGCTTGACCCCAAGAAAGTCCTCCTCCAATGAATCCTTCAAACTTTCTCCTCTCTTTTTGCTTATTTGATTGCAGGTAGCTTCTAAATATATACTCTTTCCCTGTTTATATCTCTTTCATCAACACTTGTGTGTGTATTTCAAACTTCAAAACATACAAAATCTTTCGTTTATATTGGTAAACATGATAGGGTTCTTTTCCTTTGATTGATAAAAATTTACATTTGGTTATGTGCAGTGCTAGGAAGAAACGAGTGAAGGAAGGCGTGAAGATTATGTGGTGTTTTGGTTTTCGCAATCAAATATATAAATTTCTTAAGTACTATAATAGTATTTTACCCTTAAGAATCAATTATACATCCTTTGTTGTTGATTAATTTTTGCCTATTGGAGTTTTTTTTTTTTTTTTTTTTTGCATTTATACATAGGTGTAGTCGTGTAGACCAATCAGTGCTTGTGTCTAGCCTTTGTCCGGTCAGGTCCTAAGGTATTTCAAACTTGTGAAAATATATAACCAAAAAATGAATATTAAATCGAAAGAATAGTATGATTATGGTGTGTTAAGTTATACTTAACTGTACATCCACTGTCTTAGATGACATGAAATGAACATTTACTTCGAAATTAACAGTACTCATTACAAAAGTTAATGGTTTGATATGGACATCAATTATTGAGGTGACGTAATAATTGTTAAGTAACTCCAAATCTCAACAAGTAGAAGATAACCGTCCTGATGATAAAGTAACAAAGATACTCCTTCACTTAAAAAAAAAAGATTTGTTCTCACATTTTGTTCTCCGAAAAACCGAAAAATGAAAAACTCAAACATAAACTTTGCAAATGGTGAACTATAATTGTAGACCAAAAATAATAAAACTTTTTTTTTCTTTTTTTCTAGAAGATGAAAAGATGAGAATAGTGGATGAAAGAAGTGAATACCAAACTTTCAAGTGTGCTCTAATATCAAATGATAGAAATTTCTCTGGAGAATCAGTACTCGAAGGTTGGTGATGGATAATCTTTAGCTTCTAAGGCTCGTGTAGATCTAACAAGAGGTATATTATATCCAATGCTTGATACTATCGACGATCCAACAAGAAAATAAGCTGCGGAACTTTAGGATAAGTTTAGTGCATAACCAATGTGGAATATATTAAATTCAACACATGAAATGCATAATCAATGTGGAGTATATTAAATTCAACACATGAATTGTTTAAACACTAAAACAACACCTTTCGGTTAGTAGAATGACACTACAAATGAGGATGAAATTCACTTGATAAGCCAGTGATCTCGGAATCCACCAAAGATCGAATAGTTTCCGAAGGAACAAACATAAGAATATCTTTCACAGATTTTCAAAAATATTCACTCAAAACTTATTTTATTTCATTGATCAAATGACATCTATATAATAGACAAGACATACAAAAGATTGGCATACGAAAAACTACTTAAACATGGAAATTAACCAACTGTTAAACCAAAGTTAGAAGGTTTGGAATAAATGACTCTTCGACTGGTCGAGTCCTTTCGCATGGTTGACGGTTGTTGCATTGTCGTCAAATTGATATATTATTCGACCAGTACATGTATTTTCTTGTTAAACTTTTTTTTGTTTTTATGGACTATTCTTGATGTTTTCCATATTAGTAGATCAATCAGTACATGTGTCTCTGGTCAGGTCTAAAGGTATTTCAAACTTGTAAAAATATAGTTATAAAAAATGAATAGCCAATCGAAAGAATAGTACTACAAGTCCAAAGATCTAAAACTCTTTTCGAGTATGATTGTGGTGTGTTAGTTACTATATAGTTAACGTCTCTGTCCTGAGTTCTCTATACATTCACTTTGTCTAAATGACATCAAATGAGCATTAACTTCGAAACTAACACTAGTCATATCTCATAGTTAGAAAAGTTAATGGTTTGATATGGACATCAATTATTGAAGTGCCGTAATAATTGTTAATTAACTCCAGATCTCAGCAAGTACAAGATAAAACCATCGTGGGGGAAGTGGGGGGAGTACTTAGCAAAGATACTGTTCTGTGAAAACGAAAACTCAGAACAAAAATATATCTTCGGAAAGGAAAACAAATAAGGCATTTTTTTGGATCCACACGAGATTACATCTGGCTCGAACATCAAGAGATTCCCTAGCTTTTGCATAAAAATATTATTATTATTGGTGTTTTGTCGTTAATGCTTTTCATTGGTTAGATAGTCATATTCTGAATCTGATTCATTGTATGTGGGAGCTGAGGTTGTCCTTAGTTGGCCCATTGTAATTACGACTATTATATAGAGAAACAGTATTAAAACATATCCGTAGTAAAACATTGTACTCTATATGTCATATAATATAATATCCAACTTGAGTTAATTTGTCAGTTTGCATAATGTTTAATGAGATCAGTTCTTTTGGGTTAAATATTTAATGAGTTGAGTTGATTAAAGGTATCAAATAACGCAGCCGTATAAATAAACAACTATACAATGAAATTATACACATGTACTCCATCAGTTTCAAAAAAAATAATGTTTACTATTTTTTTTGTTAGAAAAATGTTTACTGTTTTTCCTCATACTCGAAACTCATTAATATTTTTCTTGCTTTTATCTAATATATTATTGATTTAAATTTTATTAACTATGAGCCAAACAATTTAAGTAAATTAGAATTTATCAAATATATGTATTTAAAATATAAATTATTTATAAATAAAACAAATTTTAAAGTTCATGGATTGTTATTTTCATGATATTGTGAATATGAACTAATCAAAAGTTCAAGAATTGTTATTTCAACTTTGTTTTCAGCTGAACTATACATGTGATGTGCCAATAATCTCCAAAAGCAGAAAGTATGTTATAGTGAAGATAAAATCTAATCCAAGAGCTGAGTAACAAGTGGAGAACCTGCACTTGAAGAAATAACCCACATGAGGAAGGCCCTCTTTTAGCGTCCAGGTATTTGACACGTGGGGGTAGGACCCACACCTCGCTTGAGAAAACCCTAATGTGATGTTGTAATTATCTGAAATGTTATTTATTTATTTTTGAAGGCAAATTTTGCTAACTATCCCTACTCTACTTTTTTTTTATGAATACCTGAAAATGTTTAGCTTTTTCTGACTTGAGTGAGTATGACAACTTTCGGTCCGATCTTCTTCTTTCTTTACACTGATCTCTGGTCGGAACTTATATATATTGATATACCACCACGGGTTATTCGTTCATTTTCTTTATTCACAATCCCTTTTCTTTTCCTTTATACTTACTCAATTCATCTATTTTATCTATTATTATTATTATTTTTTGATAACTCAGGTGTCCGGAGCTTATTTAAAAGTTTGACTATCCCCAGAAGAGGTCCTGAAAGCCAAACGAAAACCATATTAAATCCACTGTGGCCAGCGTGGTTTGAACTCGTGACCTGTATTGATCCCGAAAGTATCTCAAAACCACCAGTCCACCATCCATTATATTTTACAAGTATCATAACTGGTGAATTATATTTAAAAGAAAAAACTGGTGAACTAAATACGTTTAATGCAGAACAGAAAACTGTAAATTTCATACAGAACAAATGTAGCTAAAATTAAATTGACTGTGTTTTCTTATTACGTTTATAAATAAACCCTACAAATAAAAAGACAAATTTGGATGTGTGTGTGTGTATAGTCACTATAGTATTGAAAAAGTATAGTCACTATAGTGGGGTAGGAGCTAGACCCACAATGTCTATTAGAAAGGCTACAACGCGTGCTAACTCTTTTTAATTATTAATCTCGAATCTATTAACTCTCTCTTTGCTTCCACATGCCGTCACTTCACTTTAAGCCTTCTTATTATTTCTTTTATTTACATTATTCACATCAAATCATAATGACCAAATCACCCCCTTGTTTTCACCATTTTTATTCATGGTTTGGGGATTAGTTTTATGATTTATAGAAATCATTAATTATGGCTCACTACGAGAAAAAAAAACACTAAAAATAGTTGAATGTTTAGGTATAACAACGATAAAAAAAACTATTTTTTATAACGATGCACCAAAAAAGCTATTCATGCATGTATACTACCCATGTCTATTCTTATGTTCTGAAGTTCTTATAAATTTATAATATATCCAATAGTTTATCTTTCATTTATTTCACAGACAAAAAACATTGTAAGTATCGGTCTATATATACAGAATAAACAGACAATAATTCATGTGATGTACTATTCGAAACTTAGATGTTGACCTGCAGATTCAAACTTTGGAACTCTAAACAAATCTGATTTTATTTAAGCCAATAGAAGCAATTATCGTGCCCCCTAATTACTGTTAAGTATTGTACGATATCATGTTTGGTTTGGGTTTAGAATATAATATAGCTAATTGTTTTAATATGACTTTATATGAGTTTCCTCCTTGCTTCTCATCTCACATGGCTCTGCCTAATCCTGCCAGCTACAATAATCACATTTAACTGTTTATTTAATTTCATAACATACGCATGCATCCGCGGAAGGAATCGTTTGATTATTTTATTACAACATCCTGGAATTAAATATTAACCCCAGATCAATATAGTTTTTTTAAATTGTTGAGTTTTATATAATTGTGATACAGTAATCATTTTGGGATCTGTATTCAAGAATTGTAATAGCAAAACACGATGAGATGTGTTTCTTAATGCACCGGCAATTAGTTGAAACTTGAAAGATTGGCTAGATCTATGAACTCCGATATAAAATATTATATTTCACTTATCCTATTGTTTACTATTCAGAATCACTAGAAAACTTAATTAGCATCGTACCATCTTTTGAGATTGATGAGACCAAATAAAACTCGTTCATAGCAGACTTTGTTATGCTAAATCCTTGGTAGTTTATTAATTTATCTATTCTATTGGCACTTTTATAAATGGATCAATCAAAATATATGTTCATGTATTTATACTTAATTTACACTCGGAAGTTACACATACACATGAATACATGATAGAGATTATATAACATAACAACATTATTAATAACTCAAACACAGTAGTAATAATCATTATCATGATATTTAATATAAGTATACTAATTCAAATATAACTACGATAAGTCGGTGCATAATTGAAGTCCCCCATGTTAGCACGAGATTTCTTTGAGAGGAGATTGTGAAACAGGTAGAAGACAAGCCAGATTAAATATATATATATATATATATATCTTATAATTGTAATGAAACTTTAAATGTCACTAAATTCATGTGCTGATAGTTTTTTTTTCCGTTTTCTTCGAGAGGTTTAATTTGGAATCTTATGAATTAAACTATATTTCTAGTTTTTTTTTGGTTATGGTCCCTCTTTTGTCAATGGCCATGAATTTTAGAACAAAATCGAATCATTTCACACAAGTTTATATTCATTCAGTTTATCTCAGATTTAGAACGTTGTTATATAATCTATGAATTAATTGATCCGTCTACATTTTCCTAATTTATCCAGTAAATCAAGAAGTAATATAGTTATTTTAACATGTGTTTATAGAAGTTTAAGTAACATTATCACCACCTAAGGAATTCGGTATTACTTCAATTTAAATTTTGATTAAAAAAATTGATTAACATGAGGTATCTTAGATCTATGAAAAAATCTAAACTAAATTTTTAAGGGAGATGCAGATGGACTCTTTCTGTAAATATTTAAATGGTCTTATAAAATGAACTCATATATCCATGTGACCACATTTAGAGATACTAATTTCGATAATGTCATCAAACGTTAAGGTCTAAATATTTGTGCATTTTGATCCTTGTTAATAGAGTTTTAACTTTAACAAACAAAAAAATACTTGTGCATTTTTTTGGTCAGCTTAAAATGCATTTAGTCACTAGAGTGAGTAGCGACACGAAATGGTTAGAGCATGTTTATTGCAAGGAACCCTTTAGGGTTCTTTGTTTTTTTTTTTTTCTTTTAAAAAAAATAAATTAAAAATACCAATCGTGGATCACCACGTGTCAGTGGGGTCCGCAAATAGTGCAAGAACCAAGGAAAGATGGTCTCTTATTTAAGAGATTTAAGGGATGGTTTGTGGGGGATTTAGTGGATCCCACCCCTTAAGAGACCCACTAAAATCCCCCAGTAAAGAATCTAGGTTTCCTAAGACATCAACTATATTAATTTTATTCCATCAAATGTAATACAAAAATTTACGTATTCATATGCAGGCAAGTTGAAAAAACGCAAGACAGAAAAAAAGCTAAAGAAAACTGAAAAGTTACTATTCCATTTATTAAAATGCTAACAAGTGATATACTATAAGTGGATCTATCTCATTAAACTTGGTGTCAGATAAAAAATGATAATCATGAGATTTTTTGGATATGGTTGGATAATATCATAATACCCAGTACGGATGATGATGGTGGAGAATATATACGTTTTCATTTATATTGCTAAAAGAATATACAGAAATGGGAATCATTTGAATTTCCAAAAAAGAAAAGACATTATTTTGTTACAAAACATAGAAGCTTTGTCTCCAATTGGTTGTTATTATAATATTTTTTCTGTTTTAGTTTTTTTATATGTTTGCATGCATATATCTTGATCATGTCCAGAGGGGACTTGTCTGGAATATATTGGCTAAAAATCATTTTCTTTTGTTCATCATTTGCCTAAATCCTCTTGATCTTCTCAGTTTTATATTATATCAACGCATCCAACTATTCTCTACCCCTGCATACACGATAACCATAATACATAATATTAATAATCAAATCGACTATCATAAGACTTAGGATTCATAATCATACCTAATAAATGTTTCTTGGACATTAATTGATCAATCTTTTGAGTTAAAAGTTAATTAAATCTACAACATGGTGAAAAAATTTTCTTTCACTATTTTATATTTGCGGCATTTAAGTTAATGGAAAAGGTTCAACTTCCCGGAGAAGGACTGTCAAGTTAGAGACTAAAATAAGGTATACTAGTAAACCCATAATATTTATACAAAAAGTAGTTATTGTTTTGTCTGTCTATTAGAGAGTGGAGAATTAGATGGACATAAAAACTTTAGCATATGAAAACCCTCAGCCTTTTCCTTGCCTCCTTCACAAATATCACAGCCTGTCAAAATTAGCCTTTTTAAACTATTTAACTTCCATCAATATATATGGAGTATTTGCTTATTAATCTTTTAATTATTCTAAGCATTCCTTAGCTGTGAATTCCCATTATCCCCCTCCTCTCTCGCCTCCTCTTGCTCTATATCTCTCTCTCTCTCTCTCCTTCCACACTGCTTTACTCCTATATTGATTGTTGACAAAACCTTAAAGTGATCTCTCAGATTTTGGATTAGTTATAAGTTATGCTTTGGAGCTAATTGGTGAAGAAACATATAGCATAAGGTAAGTGTGTGCGTCTTGAAGGGCTTCAATAAGCTTCTCTGAGTGAGTTTTCTGGCATGAACTCAGAGCCTTAGAACATGATCAATGACCTTCTTTGGAGAGAATCACAGCTTGGCCACTCTTCTTTTCAGGTAAGTTATATAATCCAATATTATATTTATTTCTGTGGTATTTTACGGATTGATGAAGGTGATGAACTATTTATAGAAAGAGTTGCTATACATGTATATGTGTGTGTGTGTTTATAATAATCGACCAGATCATTCTGTATACCAGAAAACGTGTATATGTGTGTGTGTTTGTAAGAAAATCACACATTGGCTTTTTAAGTTGGTTCAGATTTCAAAAGACCTCCGTGAAGATTTATACTATTATTCTTTTCTTAAAAATCATACACCGTGAAGGGTAAAGTTAGGCATCAAATTTTGATAGCGAAATAGATATTTTGTTTAGAAAAAAAATATATATCTCACAAAACGTATTAAATAGAAACCTTATCTTTTAATCAAATTATAGTCTTTGTCTTATCCTTATTGGTTATCTAATTTGGTTCTCTACAAGTGTAGATCTGCTCATGTCTTTTTATGTCCTTGTGCGCGTGTGTATATAGATAGGTCGCACATGAGTCAGAGAAAATTTATTGACATGATTTGTGTGCAGACAACTTTTAAAAACATTGAAGGAAACAAGTTTAAGTGGAAACTTAGGTGATACAGTCCTTCCGCATGAATGCAAGAACATTATGCACGATGAGACCGTTTCCTATATATTCATATTTAATCATTTTTAACATTATTATTTATTGATTTTTATAGAAACATATGTGTTATTAGCATGATCATCAAGTTACACTAAATAGTAAAGTGACTGCTCGACTAAAGTTTATTGATGTATTTCCCCATATATATTTTAATCATTCAGTTGCCCCAAAAAAAAAATCATTCTCAAACTAAGCGATGCTTATCCAGAAGAAAAGGAAAATAAATCAACAACTTGCATGCTATTTTTTTTCCCTTCGTCCTTTGCCAACCTTCGCCACATATTTTATATTTATTGCAATTCGATAAAAAAATCGATAACTCTATATTTTAAACTTTCGTAGTGAAAATGAAGCTGCGGTAATAATTTCACATATATTACTTATAATATAAAAAAATTTCGAATCGTTTGCTACATAATTTAAGATATCTTATTTTCATACCAATGTTTTTCATGGATAATATAAATATAGTACTAAATACAGAGTGTCTAATGCTGTCATGAGGGCACTACTTGAATACTGACTAGCGAAGTATTCAGCTCGGTTAATTTGTTGTATAATCTGTTCAATGATTATTATATTATACTTTAAATAACGCATGAATTAAACATCCCTAATTTTTGTCTGAAATGACTAGAGAGTAACAAACAAACAAATTTCAATTGGAATAAGCTAACAAAAAGTAAACCACCTTAGTCATTTTCAGCTGAAGAATTGTAAATCTTCTACTTCTATGATTGTTAATGATTTTGAAGTTATTAATTAGAACCCCAATATCTTGTGGTCTAACTTGCTCTATCCATTGATATGGTGGTGGTCAGAAAGACATTTTGATTCTGTTAATAGAAATACTTGGCTTTGTGTCAAAAGACCATGAGAAAGAATCTAATCAAACTCAAAAGTGCGTCCCACTAGTCAACCTTCTTTTGTCTATAAACGCTTCACTTCAAGAACTAGTGGCTTCTGACGATTACTCCATCAACATCATAAGCACATGTATGCACAGTGTACACACACACACAATTTAAGTGAAATTAGGGTTCCTTTTTTGGTGTGTGTTTTATCAATCATCAAATGGCTATGAAGTGTGTGACTCTACGTTTCAGGCATGGGAACAAAGATCGTTGAGCGAATTACGACAAACTCATTTGGCTTAGAGAGTGTTGATTGTATTGGATTTGTCAGATTTGGTGTTAATGGTCGAAGAAAATCATTAAAGGAGACATTGACAGACGACAAAGAAGAGGAAGGAGTTTTTGTTATAAGGTCAATGGATAGGTTTCTTGAAAAGCAAAATGCTGAGTCCATCAGACGTACAATGCAAGCCCAAGAAGATCTTTTCAAGCAACAGGTACGTTATAGTTACACATGCATATATTGCATACATATATGGGTTTGGTTATTCAGTCCGGTTTCGTGTTCAGTTTCGGTTTAGATCTTTCATTTTTTTCCTAAGTAACCAAACTAAAAGTTAATACGGTATATGGACCAGTTTTGAGTTATTCGAATTCATTTCTACTTATTGAATATAAAACGAATTAAAAAACCATTTACTTTTTCTTTATTTAGCTATACTTTCTATGATTATATTAGAGCACCATTAACCAAGGGTGTTTACCCTTGGTTCCCCAAAATCCCTCTTCCCAATGTAAGCACTATTGTTTATATTGCTTAATTAAGCACCATTGCTTACACTGTTTATGACACGTGGCGGCCCGTGATTGGTCAAACTTTTTAATTTTTTTTTTAATCAAATAAAAAAAATTAAAAAAAAAATTAAGCAACCTTAATGGATTGCTAGGGTTAATGGTGCTCTTAGGTTGTACAAGTGTTCAGTATATCCAAATTCAGAGATAACCCTGAACATAGCGAAGTGAAACATTAACTTAAGATCCCAAATTTAAAAAAAAAAGATTTACATAGAAAAAGGTTTCTAAATTTATAAAAAAAACTTTACAAAATTGCTTAATGCTCCTAAGACCATCTCCATCCATAAGAACCCCATAGGGGTTCTTAAATTTTTTTTTTTTAACTTTTTCTGATTTTATAAAAAAAAATTAAAAAAAAAATTAAACCAATCGTAGACAGCCACGTGGCAGTGGGGTCCAGGAAACAGTATAAGAGACGGTTCTAAACTAAGGGTTTTTAGAGACGGGTTCTTAAGAAAAGTAGTGAGATCCACCACCTTTTTGGGTTAAGAACCCCTTAGGAACCCCTTGATGGACATGCTCTAACATCTCAGGGATGCCTCTGTCCATATCATTTATATATGTATGTGTAATAAAATCGCACAACATTTAACAGCAATAAAAAAATACATGGATATCTATACGTTTTTGTTAATATTAGAACGGAAACACACCACCTTTATTTTTCATGTTATCATTCAAACCTTTAGATTTGTTTTCTTTTTCAGGTCCAACTAAATATGATTATGATTATGATTATTAACGTTTTTAATTATTTTAACGAATTGAGTTTCCGTTTAGCTTTCATTTATTTTGTCGCCTGGTTTGGATAATTGGACCAACTTGGTTTATCGACCTCAACCATAACAAAACACCTTTGAGATAATAACCGCATATATAACAAAGTGATTATCGCAGGTTCGGGAGCTGCATAGAGTATATAATATACAGAAGAAGATGATGGAGCAACTCAAACATAGAAGCCAGTATTGTACTACTAACAACCAAGACCAAACCGGTCCAAGAGAGATAACCGGAAGCTGGTCAGGCATAGACCTCGAAAATGTGGCTAGAGCCACGAACACAACAACGGCGGATCATATAGATGAAAGCGAACTAGAATTGACATTGAGCATTGGAATGTCTTCTTCATCTGCGAACAAGGACATGGACCACTCGTCGACTACATCATTCAGATCAACATCGGATAACTGTAATAATCAGAGCAATAATAATAATAACAGCAATAACCAAGAAAGTAGCGGACCAACAACTCCTATGAGCAGCTCAAGTACGACGTCACTGGACCGAGAGAAGAAGAGACCTCATTGGCTTTTTCAAGGACTTAGTATTAACCGATCTTCATGATTTTTGTTAATTCACTGACTCTTTCTTTTTCCTTATTCGTCTTCTTTTGATTTTTGTTTCTTTTGTATCTGATTGTCACTATTATGATCTACCAGATTTACTGATATTTGTACTAGCTCTAGATTATTTTTCTTAGTTAGCACTTAACACCAAAAACCCATTTACAAAATAAATACTATCATAGCTTTTAACACAATCGTATATTTGACTATGTTTTAATAACACATGATATAGACAAGCCTCTGTATTTGTATTCTTTCCCGGCCCTAATAGTCATCTTCGTCGTCTTCTTCATTTCTTGATCGGAAAACGTTTCTAGCAACGGTTGAAGCGGCTCCAAGAAACATGAAGAGAACGAGGAGGTCGAGGCCACCGCCGACACCAACTGCCACCGCAGGACCAGGGGAAAAGAAGGAAAACGGTGACCATCCCCAACCGCCGTAGCCATATCCATAGCCACCGATCAAAGGTGGTGCAACCGGAGGATTCACGTAGATGTTGGTCCTGTAAAAAGAACACTGCGTTAAGGATATAAGATAGTCTTTATCCCCCAATGCCAACTTTTGTGTGTTTGGCTGTTTGCATTTACATATGAAAAAGCATTCACAAGACAATCATTTTCTAAAACCTATAACATTTATGTTCTTCTTTTGTTTTTGTTTTTATAACTAATAAATAAATTTTAGTCATAAAGCTAACTGTATATGCACTATCATGTAATAGAACAAAGGTATATGCACTATCATGTCTTGGAGGATAAAACAAAGGAAACACACCAACGAACTCCCATGGACCACCTGAGCTTTATTTTCTCTTCTCATGTATTGTCTGTCTTGCAACAGCTAATGACCTTAGTCGTCTTAGTCCGTGCTCAACATACTTTTCGATTGCTAAGTAAACTCTCTTCCTCGAATCAACGCTTGCATTGCACAAATCAAGAATCTTTATCTCATCAAAAGGTTTAATCACTGAAGAGAAGAGATATATAATACTTAACTTGGAAGTCAAGTAACACAAAACAAGACTTTAGTTACCTGCTCTGGAGCTCTTCAGCTTACTCATTGGAAAACCATGAAGCTTAAAACACTTTTGCGTAGGTGTCTAGATTTACCACAGTGTGTGCAGACTGGTCTTTGAGCTTGGTGAGGAACATTATAAGCAGCCTGATAAGGAGTATAATCCTTTGGAAGCACAGAAGAGACAGAACTCTAAGAAGCTACATTCTCAACCCGAGGTTTGATTGATCTTTGCCTCTCGTCTTAAGTAACAATATTGAAAGCCTCTTCAATTAGTGAGAATAGGCTTCAACATCAATATATGACGACGAGTCTATTCATATGATTTTGTGAGTCCCATTAGAAACTTAGTCACTCTGACGTTGTTGTAGTTTTTCCCAAAGATCTCATGCATCACACTCACATTTACCACAAGTGCAAACCGGAAGTTCAACATAATTCTTGTGTTCTTTCCATAATGTCACAATTTCAGTGAAATATGTTGAAACATCCATCGAACCTTGCTCAAACTTACTTAATCTTTACTCTATATCAAAAAGACTCTAGGCGCATCATTTTGTTTAAACCTAGCTAAGAGATTATTCCAGATTCCTTTCGCAATATCAATGGAAGTAAACCCTCTCATATCTTCTTGGATGCTGAATTCATCAACCAAGTCACTACCATTATCATTGCAACGAAACACGCACCATAACCTCTACGAGTATATGCATGTTTAAGTATTGTATTGTCGATGAATCCAAGCTTGTTACGCACATTCAACATCATAGGAACATAATGTATCCATGAATAAAATTCAAAAGTTGTTTTCAATCAATTTGTAACAAGAATAAGTCCAGAATCATCATCGTTATGTAGATAATATGGATTATCATACTAATCTGCTTAATATTTCTCAGATTGAAAAGAAGGAAAAGTCTCCATAAATGATAAAAATGAAGCGGTTCAATCAAACATATGTATCTTCAGTGATAACCAAAGCAGAACCGAAGGACAAGAGCGTAACAAAGAGAAATCTGGAAAACAAAATCCTCAATCGCAAACCAAACAAGATTCAAGAAACACAAGAACAAAGATATCGGGAAGCTCATTGTGAAGCGGAAGATGTGTGTGAGTGCTTTGATATCATATTAAGCTTGATTATCAACCTTGAGCTGAAGCTTAAAGATCAAAGATCGAGAGATAAAGGCGAGAGGAAGAAGTGATGAACAGTCAAAATAGTTTGTTATTCAGCTCGACTGTAAACAACGTACAATTGTTTCTTATAAATCTGTAGTTAAGCTAAAAGAAGCTTAACCAGAATTAACCATAATTAAATCTGCCTAACTGGGACAACTAAACCATTGTAATATTTCTTTCAAGATTTGGGATTAGGCATAATAATTATGGGTTTCTTTAAGAAATGTATAGAGGGAATTGATTGAGCTATTTCGATTCATTGACATAGAGGCAATTATTAACAAATTAAACTATTCAAGAAAAATAAAATAAAATAAAATAAAATAAGGTTTTATTAAATGTAAATGACCACCCATGAAAAATAGAGACATTTAAAATCCAATGTTGTCTTAGATTTGAGAAGACTTGCTTTTGGCAAGTAGAGGCATAACTTTAGGTATAGTAAGACTCGTTCGTTCCAACATGTCAACTGCTACATTTTTTTCCCTCTCCCAATCCAAACAATGGATCAATGAGCCTAATTCCAAGCCCAATACAGTTTGGGCCAGCCCCATTCCAAGACACACACTTTTACCTATTCTGAAAGATAGAAAACCATGTTGGGCCTTGGATTCTTCGCTGTCAAACTTTCTGGTTTAAGAACTTCTGGTTCATCCCATATCTTTGGATATCACTGAATAGCCCAAGATTAATAGCCACAAACCACCTAGAATGTCATACCCAGCAACTTTGCAGTCAACGGACGACGCGTGTTGGACCAGCAGTGGCCCAAGAGGATACATACGAAGAGTCTCTGAGATAACATTATTTAGATATGTACAAGTGGTCGTATCTGACTCCTCCATCAAACGGCATTTTCTTAAGATGATATTTTTAACTGCAGGCCATGGCCCATTCCAGTATAACTGAGGTTGGGCCGGTCCCGACAACTATCAACACCTACATATAATGAACGATTCAATCTTGATTTTTTTTTTTTTGCTAAGAAGGAATTCAAAGCACCATAATCTCTATGAGTAGATACATGTTTAAAAAATGTATCATCGGTGAATCCAAGCTTGTTACGCACATTCAACGCCATACGAATATAATGTCTCCAAGAATGAAAATCAAAAGTTGTATTCAATCGATGTGTAACAAGAATAAGTCCAGCATCATCATTATTATGTAGGTAATACGGATTGTCATACTGATCTGCTTGATATCACTCGAATTTCGAAGAAGGATTCAAAGTCGCCATTGACGAACAGATATATCTTCAAAGATAACCAAATCAGAATTGAAGGATAAGATCGTAACAAAGAGAGATCTGGAAAACAAAATCCCCAAAAAAGATTCAAAAAACAAGAGAACGAAGTGTCGGGAAGCTCATTGTGAAGCGGAAGATGTGTGTGAATGCTTTGATACCATATTAAGCTTGATTATCAACCTTGAGCTGAAGCTTAAAGATCAGAGATCGAGAGATGAAAGCAAATATACATTTTTTCTTATATATCTAGGAAACTTAACTAGAACTAACCATAACTAAATCTACCTAACCGGGACAACTAAAACCATCCTAATATTTCTTTCAACATTTGGGATTAGGCATAATAATTTTCGGCTGCTTTAAGAAATGTATAGAGGGAATCGATTGAGCTATCTCATTCATGGACCTAGAGACAATTATTAAATTTAAACTATTCAAGAAAAATAAAATCAAAACGTTTTATTAGCAATGTAAATAACCGTCCATAAAAAGAGAAATTTAAAAAACAATGTTTTCTAGGATTGGAGAAGATTTGCATTTGGCAACTAAAAGCACAACTCTAGGAACCGTAAGACCCGTTCCTTCCGACATGTCAACTGCTACATCTTCTTCCCTCTCCCAATCAAAACATTGGATCAATGAACCTAATGTCAAGCCCAATACAATTTGGGCCAGCCCCATTCCAGGACATGCTCTTTTACCTATTCCGAAAGGTAGAAATTTACCATGTTGGACTTTGGATTCTTTGTTGTCAAACCTTTCCGGCTTAAAAACTTCTGGTTCACCCCATATCTTTGGATCTCGCTGAATAGCCCAAGCGTTGATGAATAGCCATGTACCACCTGGAATGTCATACCCTGCAACTTTGCAGTCAACGGACGACGCGTGTGGAACCAGCAGTGGCCCAGGAGGATACATACGAAGAGTCTCTGAGCTCACATTATTGAGGTAGGTACAAGTGTTCGTATCTGACTCCTCCATCAGACGCCCTTTTCTTGAGACGACATTATTCAGTTCTGTCTTGACTTTCGCTAGAACATCTGGATGATTTAGAAGGTTAGCCATGGCCCATTCCAATGTCACTGAAGTTGGGCCGGTCCCGGCAACTATCATCACCTGCATATAATGAAACGATTCAATCTTGATTTTTTTTTTCTAATCACGAGTTGAAAGCAAAGAAATATATCAAAAGAAATTACGAACCAGTACAAGTCCTTTGATGATCTCGTCAGTGTAGTACTCAGGTTGCGATTCTTGAAGAGTTAGCAAATGAGTGATCATTGTGTTCTTGAACTCTGTTTTTCCCCTGTTGTTTCTGTGTTCGTCGACCAGTTCCTGTTTGCGATATTGTAAGCAACGTATTCACAAAAAATACTGTGAGGCCTGTTTGCGAACACGACATCGTTTTCGCAAGATAAGAACTCCTCGGCTGCGGAAGCTGACGTGACGAATACGGCTCGAGAAGAGCCAAGCCTGAGGGAAAACACTGGACCGAGGTTTCGAGAGAGGTCACTGAGGCAACGATGACCAGGATCTTTGAGCAGGTGGAGGTGTCCGATCACCGGGAAACCTAACGGACTTGGTGGAAGATTCTTCTTTGATCGGAAAAGATAAGCCGCTGCTACAATGAATCCGATGACTAGAGCGAATGAAATCAAATTAAACATCTCGTCTGCTTTTTTTTCTTCTGTTTGGTTGCTTCAGGTGCGCATACACTGTGTCTGATACACAGCTTTATGGAGTCTGAAGCCAACGATATAGAACGTGCACTCGTTGGGTTTTGCATGAGCCAGGTTGTATACCACGTTATTTTACTTTTTAATACTATTGG